>OW028681.1:1995000-2217458 GCA_932294315.1 Epinotia nisella | reverse complement strand
ATCTAACAACTGCATGCATTTGGGCCATTATGCTTCGCCACGGAGCAGTAATGAAGTGGCCTGTGCACCCTGCACGCACGAACACGACCAATGTATGTTACTTAGCAGTTTCCCAAAAATAGACTCTATACCAACACGGTAAGAGCATTTAGTATGCACGCATAAGTTGGTCCTGTATACGTGCCCAAGTTATAAGAGCTGAGGGTTTCGCGAATGCAAGCTCTATACCAACGTGATAAGAGCATCGATGCAGCAGATTTCGGTTGGTGTTTATGTTCGCGTAATTATGATGCGCGAAGAGACAATTATATCATGTTGAAACGAGGTTGCTCCTTGGTAAAAGCCGTTTGTGTTTTTAAGGCGTTTGTCATCGCTTTGACCTACAAACAGTTATTTTCTCAAGTCTTCTCCTTTACGGCTGAGTCAGATGATTAAATAATACATTTCATACCTACTGATGGCGGTGAAACAAGTCAGATTGTAGTTATTTGACGCCCGAGCCGAAGACAAGGGCGATAAATATGCGATCCAAGGCTTTCTTTATGACCGCCCGTGGTGAGTAGGTACAAAGTGTTACGTCTCTCTCTGGCCAGGAAGTGGAATTTTCCGCACGAGTAGTGTGCGGTAGTTGCCACTTTATAACGTATAATATATTTTACGTCTCCCTAGGCCGTAATTGGGATTTTCTGCACGCTACGCGAGGAGAAAATCTCACTTTCTGGCCAAGCTTTAGACTTTAGACAAACAAAATTAAAGCCCCAGATCGCACATTTATGACCCTCACCTTCGGTTCGGGCCACAAACACTTGCGATCTGGGGCATTCACGAAGTCACCGCCCTAGGTATGTAATGTACTACCTACGGTACCTACCTACGGTGTTTCGGTACCTGCCCTTTCATGTCGTAATACTTCGGACCAATAGCGTGGCGATGGCGGGTTGTTAACTGGAATATCTCGCGCAATTTATGCACATTTACTTATTTAATTTGAAAATTGATATTGAACTAGTTTATGTATGGCAATAATATACAAATGTAAGTATGATTCTGAGACTAAATATTGTATGAAATAAATATGGGCCACATTGAAATCACTAACTTGCATGTTCCTTATTCGCTCTCAATTTTGAGTAACTTCTTTGGTTACTTTGGTCACTTAAAGTAACGTAGGTAAGTGTATGTTTATTACTTAGTTACGACCAGAAGTTGTTTTCGGAGTATTAGTCCAGGCAATGAACTGACAACTTGTATGGAAAAAATGACATATTTGGAAATAATTTATAATAGCAATTTTTTTTAATGTAACGGATATATTATCGATTAAATTGTTACCTAGAGGCAAAATCCAACAAAAAATCAGACATCAAAAAAATCAATATTTAATTAGCTCCTAAAAAGTCCGGATAAATATTAATATATTTTTTTATCTTTATTTAGGTTCATTTACATTTGCTTTAAAATATTCAATATAAATAAAATAAAAAAGACAATGAATGTTTAATTTAAATCTATATAATTACTTCCGGGTGAAAAGTTTGTTGGATTCTTGAATAAAGCATCTTAGAATAATGTTTTAGAATGAAATAAACAAAAAAAACGCTATTATAAATTAATGTTTTTCGAAACCGTATTTTGCCTCGGCTATATATCGGCACCATGAGTACGACGAATTTGACAGCTCAAACTTGCGAGAATCGAAATCTACGCGAAGCGCGTTAGCTCGATCTCGAGAAACGTTTACTATTGTACGTTTTCGATAGTCTCTCATGGTAAGCGTACAGGAGGCCAATTCTTGGGCCGATCGAGATGACTTCTAATGGGTCGTTCTTCTTTTCGACCGACAATAGCCTGTCCTTCGTCTTATTACGGCATCTCATTTGAGTAATGATGTTTATGGTTTTATAATGTTCGAATGAACGTCCATATTATTTTATTAATTAGTGATATATAATATTTCACTTTCTCTAACTAGCATTTTTTTAAATGTTTGTTTTTTTCGTAGAATGCCGTGACAGAGTGGTAAACCAAAATGTTGTCCCCACTGAAATAGTCCACTTTGTCACATGTTTTTTTCAGAAACCAACCGTAAATAAATATTTATATTGGCCAGAAAGTAAACTTTAATTAGTTCTAATGAAGAAACCTATGCATTTTTTTTTAAATCGCACTTCAAAACCACAATTTTCGATAATTCAAAAACCAAAAAAACAGAAAAACCTCGATTCATTGTCGGTAAAAAAGAAGAACGACCCTAATAGAAATATCTCGAAAAAAAATGGCGGATGTCGAACGAAAACCAATGTTCGTATTCTCCAAAATCTCACACTCGAGGTATGTCTACTCCCAGCGATAAATATGCAACGAGTGATCGGTACCGGTAGCAATCGAGATAGTAGTATCACTGTATTCTTTAACATTAGATCTGTCAGTGGCGTAATTGCGGAAAATATTGACAGCTAACAAATACTGATAGTACCTAATCAGTAATCTTTATTGCTTTTCATGTATACAGTATACAGTTGGTAAAGATATAAATGTTCTGCCATGAAACCTTGCAGGGCACTGCAACATGCGTTTCTTAAATAAGTACATTAATTAGTTTACTAGTAATTACATAAATCATTTTGCATGTTATAATAAACTACACTTTCTATCTTTGGCTTAAAACTAACAAGTGTAAGGATAACGTATATAATACTATATTTTTATTTATGATTATTATTATTAGACTCATTTATAATGGCTTCTCAAGTAATTCTAATTAAAAGAGTAAGTGTAATGACTACGGCACTTGGAGGACAAGACCACGACAGAGACCGCCATTATTCGTCCTTGGGCCGGCGTCGCTGATGAGTTCATGATGTTATTTTAAGTTGCTAACACTCCATGCTCGAAAAGTGTGTCATATTAGGCTTAATAAGCGGGGCTAAAGTAGTACAGCTTTTCCCCTAGGGAAAACATGTATACATATATATGATATTAAATCCACCAATCACAACTCTTTCAAAAAACATTTATCTTTGCTATCAACCAACCACAATACATACAGCTACATATTAAAATCGACCAATCAAACATCAGGTGTTTTTTAGTCCCTAATTCCAAATCATTTAAATCCACCAATCACTATTCTTTCAAAAAACATTTCTCTTTGCTATCAACCAACCAGAATACAGCTACATATTAAAATCGACCAATCAAACATCAGGTGTTTTATAGTCCCTAATTCCAAATCATTAAAAAAGAAAACGCCTCACGCTAAATTGAACAATCTCTTCGCAGTGAAATTTGTTATTGATTGTGGATGGATAATCTTTGTTTTACTATTTTCTCGCAGTCGAAGTGAAAAGTAGAGTGTATAACTCGGGTCTAAAAGCCATATTACCCCTCGAATTATTTTCCCCCGCTTCGCTCGGGAAAATAACCATTTCGTGGTAATATGGCTTATTTTAGCCCCTTGTCATACAATCTACTATTGTTATTAGTATCTGGTGTTGTGTCGGAGTTGGATTAGATTAAGGTTTGTGACATCTACGTAATAACTAATATAGAAAGCGCTAGCTCTATTTACCTGCCATTGTCGCTGTATTCATTGGATTAATAAATACTGTTTAAAGCAACTTTGGTTGTTTATTATTATGTCTCCGTAGTCTCTTAAACAAGTCAGAACAGATCACGTGCTGAACTTGATTCGCTTCGCTCCCTCGTTCTATAAATAAACTATATTCCGCAAGTAGGTCACATTGATACATTTTTAATGATGGTAGACGGTGCGAAGGGTAAATAACTTAATTACCAGATTTTAACACACAGGTATATTAAAATACACTAGCAACTAAATCTTCTATTAAGAGGGCGTTACAGTGCTCACTAGCGCCACTGGTAAATAATTGTGATTATTTAAATTTCACTATAGATATTTAAAAAAAGAGGCCACTACACCTTGTATTTTGTATTTAAGTACCTTGTGAATACACCAAGCTAGTTTGTATGTTGCTGGATTCGTCGATCTATGAACTCAAAAGAAAAACGGCCGTTTTAACTTTGGACGCATAGATTGACGAATCCAGCAACATAAAAACTAGTTTGGTGTATTCAGAAGGTACTTAAATACAAAATACAGTGAGTAGTGGCCTCCTTTTTTAAATATCTATCGTGAAATTTAAATAATTACAATTATTTACCAGTGGCGCTAGTGTGCACTGTAACGCCCTCTTAAGCACGAAAAACTAAAATCATGACAATATTGCAGGCTGCGAAATTACACCAAACATGCAGCCGATTAGCCCTCACTTGTTTTTTTTTTATTTTTTCCGTTCAGTGGCCGCATGCAGTCACTATATACTAGCTTTTGCCCGCGACTTCGTCCGCGCGTAACTCGTTTACATCGTAGCTCCATACAAGCTTTCGCCCACCCTTTTCACTCCCTTATGTAATTAATTTTGGGATAAAAACTATCCTTTGTCTTTCCTCGGAATTCAAAGTATCTCTGCACCAAATTTCATCTCAATCAGGTTAGGCATAATACAATCAGTATAACAAATATCTAAGATCTAGCGTATTTTCTTATTCTTCAAAAATAATTTGTTAATTAGGTGTTTAATATTTTTCCTTCACATTCGTATGAAAGTATTCTGAAAGTACCTTCTAGCAAATACAAAAAGAACAATCGCACTTGATAGAGATTTATCGCTGAAAATCAACATACATACCGAGTTCCTTGGTCGCGCAAGTTAGTAACAAAATGCACCGATAAGTGGCGCTGTAGGTACTCATGACTTAACTACACTATGCGTCGTTAAGATTTTTCCAAAATTAATGGGTGGGGCAAGAAGGAACCCTCGGCGCGCGAATCAGACTCGCACTTGATCGGTTTTTTTAATAACGTAGACTCCGCCGCCAACTTGGTGTTTCTGTGGCCTGGCCTCGGCGGTCAATAGTAAACTTGTCATTAGCTGTCAAATTTACTATTGACCGCCACCGCAGGCCGCGCCAGTATGTAGCAGGCATTAAGCCTCTCACAGAATGGTGCGGCCTGGCCGCGGCGGTCAATAGTAAACTTGTCATTAGCTGTCAAATTTATTATACTATTGACCGCCACCGCAGGCCGCGCCAGTGTGGTCCAGGCCTTAAGCTTCTCACAGACTGGCGCGGCCTGGCCGCGGCAGTCAAATAGTAAACTTTTCATTAGCTGTCAAATATACTATTGACCGCCACCGCAGTCCGCGCCAGTGTGGCACACTACAAACGGGCGTAATTTGTCACACCAACTTGCGATAGTTGGAAGAGACATCCATACATTCCTAACCAGTCTACTATAGTAAGTTGTTGTGACAAATTGCTAGGCGTTTAAACGTGAGCACTTGGCTGTTTGTAGTATGTCTTAGTCCAAACATTATGGTTCAAAGGTAAAAAAGTATGACTCATCCTTGTATAGGAATATTTATTTTAAAGCCTGATATAATTTTTAGTCTTTAAATAATATCAAACTTTAATATTATACATATTATACTACTCTTTCCTGGTCTTTCGCTTGTCTTCTACATTTCCGATCTATCCGTATTTTCTTTTAATCCCATTCCTCATACATTGGCTGAACCCGCCAAGAGCGCCCGCGATGCCATTAAAAAAAACAAATTCGTGTTACTTATATTGTTCAAATTTGTTGATACATTTATTGAAATTACGTCTGAATACGAAATTTGCGCATATAAGTTCTCATATTAGAATATATTTATTTTTTATGCTTGATCGTTTGGTATGCGTTTCGTGAATGTCTATCGTAGTCCGGATCTAAATTATTAATACGTAAAAGACAAAGCAATTCTGCCATTTTGACATTACTGACAGCTTACAGATGTGGCAGGGATGTATATATTAGAAAAAGAAATGAAAAATTTAAAGAGGTCAAATATTTCGGAAAATTAATTAATTGTCGCAGTCGCATAAAGACTATCCTAAGCGGAAGCCAGAATAATAATGTACCTATAAAAAATGTGAACATTCGTGACAGAACAATGTCTGAAATGATACTGGCTGATTCTTTTTTTAATTTAGAACAAGGAAGCGTCGCAAAGACGTCTTTGACCAGTGTGTGTTGCCAGTGATGACGTATGGCACGGAAACGTGGACGCTTACTATGGGCCTCATAAGAAGGCTCAAAGTCACCCAAAGGGCAATGGAGACGGCTATGCTGGGAGTATCTCTGCGTGATCGCATCAGAAATGAGGCTATCCGCAGCAGAACCAAGGTAACCGACATAGCCCTCCGAATCGCTAAACTTAAGTGGCAGTGGGCGGGGCACATTGCACGTAGAACCGATGGCCATTTGGGCGGAAAGGTTCTCGAGTGGCAACCACGTACCGGAAGGCGCAGCGTGGGTAGGCCCCCCACAAGGAGGACTGATGACTTGGTAAAGGTCGCTGGAGTCCGCTGGATGCGAGTGGCGCAGGACCGGTCATTGTGGCACTCTTTGGGGGAGGCCTACAATTGTTAGTTCCTTAATTATTAATACCTACCTAGTCTACATACTACAAACCGTCAACACAACACAGAAACACAACTTCTAATAGCTGTTATAATTTCTACGTAGTTCCTTCGCTAAGTCTCCATAATGGACGTTGGACTTACATCACTTATGTTCTAATTAAAGTACATTGTAGCCATGCTCCTATATTTTTACGACCAGGCCAAAGACTGGCTCTGCGAAGTTTTATAGAGTTTCAGTGTTAACTTACTAAGAATCGAATTGTGATAATTTGTTCAGCGTGTTACAAAGTTTTGGAATTTCCTTGAGAAACACACACACGGTGACTTGTCTTTGGTCTTGAAGTTGGCAAGAAGATAAATGTTTCCTCTTTATATTTTGCACTTAAGAATTCCTGTTTTTAGAGTCGATCAAATTTCCATATGGGACCAGCTATGATGAGATCAAAGTCATTACTGGCATGCGCTAAAATCGGACCCTGTTGCTGTGGAGGCGGACTGTAGAGCAATTGCATAAGTTTTCGAATGAGCGTTAATGACCAACAATTGATAATAATATCCTCTAAGCCGGGTCCACATTTGTATCATTTTGCCGATCACGACGCGTATCGTATCGAGCTCGCGTATCCTAAGTATGGACGCTCACTCTGGGCACATCGTATCACTAGCATCGTCGCGCGAAAAAATGCGTGCATACTCCATACTAATCGTAGCGTAGCAGCGTGACGTAGGTATCATAACGGCATATCATGTGGACGTGTATCCGTATCCCCTTTGATGATCGGGGAGAAACCGCCTCGAGAGCGATCACGGCGTATCGCGTATCAAATCATAACTTCGTATCGTGACACAGTATCAAAACACGTCCATACTTACCGATCTTGATACGCGTATCCGATCGCGAGTGTGCGGGGTATATTATCGCATCCATCTCGACCGACTCCCGAGCGGCGCTCTTGATACGCGTCGGTGCAACGCGACGGAGATGCGATACGAAAAAATGATACAAATGTGGAGCCAGCCGCGCTTGTATCTTCCCAGTTCCCCAACACGTACACAGTACTTCTAGATATTTAGTAAAGAAGGCTATTTTATCTATATTTCTTTAGAAAGTACTTATAAAATGTGTCCTAAGAGCTGGAGTGGAGTGACTTTCTGTTTTGGCGATAGTTCAGGACATGGTGGCCGTAAGGCAAAAGTACTTTCAGGCTACATAAGCACAGACAGGTGGCTTGCTTAGTGCCTAGAGCTCATCGAGTCGCATAGCGAGTAGCGAAGTGAAACAAACGTTCTATAATATTTCTAACCGGCTGCACCGCACCGCTAGGTGACTAGCGTGTGATGCAGCTGGTCACAAATATTATAGAACGTTCGTTTCACATCGCTACTCGCTAAGCTCTAGGCACAAAGCAAGCCACCTGTCTGTGTTTCCGGCCTTAGTATGACAAACCGTTAAATATTATTTGGTAGGTACTAGTGCACTGTGCGTAGGACACAGGAAAACATGTTCATGCGCCAAAAATCAGAGGTCATTGACCAAATATTATGATATGTAGTGTAGGCCATGTCACTAATTTTGCGTTGTAGCTAGCTGTCATTGAATCAAGTTTAATATCAGTCCTTAGGCTGGTTTTAGTGTCACGCGGAACGCACGCGGACCGTCCGCGCGGATCACGTACGATGTATTAAGCTTAAGGCCCTGGTCTCCTATAAATCACGCCGTACGCTGCGTCACAATGCTTACTATGGAGATGTACTGATGTGGCCGACGATAACAACAGTACATCTCCATAGTAGGCATTGTGACGCAGCGTACGGCGTGATTTATAGGAGACCAGGGCCTAAGGGAGCGTTTTAGAGATGGACGCGCCATACATATTGGTCGTGCGGAGCTGTCCGCGCGGACGGTCCGCCTGACACTAAAACCAGCCTTAATCACAGCAAAGTTTATTCCGCTCACCATTTTTCCGGACAAGAAGCTTACTTTTCAAACTTAAAGGTAAGTGAAAGTATTTAAATGAGGGACAGTAATTATGCGCAAAGTTTGTCTTAGGGGCGAGATAAAGAATGCTTCTGCGCACTGCGATTCTAGAAGTTTAAAACATTCGGTAATATAGAAACAAAAAAAAGGTAAGTACCCACTTGTCAGAATGGCCGACCGCGCTGATGGCATCTGTTAAGATAATGGGAAAGCATGGAATCATCATCATCATCATCATATCAGGTGAAAGACGTCCACTGCTGGACATAGAACTCCCCCAAAGAGTGCCACAATAACCGGTCCTGCGTCACTCGCAACCTTTATCATGTCATCCGTTCACCTTGTGGGGGGTCTACCCACGTTGCGCCTGCGTACCGTGGTCGCCGCTCGAGAACCTTTCCGCCCCAACGGCCATCGGTTCTACGTGCAATGGGGCCACACTGCCAATTAAGTTTAGCGTTTCAGAGGGCCTGGAGCGTGGAATAATTAATAAATAAATAAATATAAATAAATATAGTGGAACAATTCACACCCATTGATCTAGTCCCAAACTAGGCAAAGCCTGTACTATGGGTACTAGACAACGGATAAACATCCTTATATAGATAAATACATACTTAAATAGATATTAAACATCCAAGACTCGAGAACAAACATGGGATCGAACCTGGGACCTCAAGCTTCATAATATATGTATTACTATTCAATCGGTAAGAACAAATCTTCATGTCCTTTAAACATGTCGCACGTTACAAACACGCAAATTGCCTGTCCATAACAATTTATTTATACAAATACTGAGTGACAGATTCACGGCAAAACAGTTAGAGATGAAATAACTTATGGAGTCTCTTTGTATTTGTAAATATTCAATCGTTTACGGATAAGTATTTATAGTCTGATCGTCTCTTCAAATACATTTTGAGAGTTCCGTCGACGTCGTCAAATTAGACCTGCGCGACCTTAAAGTCATGAACTGGAGGGAGATGGCGCAAGATCGGGTTAAGTGGTGACAATTCGTGTCGGAGGCCAAGACCGACTTTGGGTCGGTGAGCTATTGAAGACAGATAGATGGGTTCCGTAGTCAAAATGGCAAAAACGGAATCCTTGTAGTTACGTCATCTCCGTCTTGTCCGTCTGTCCGTATGTCACAGGCATTTTACTCGAAATCGGTAAGGTGTATTTGAATACAATTTGGAAAATATGTGTATTCTGTTCGCCGCTACATAGTTCTGTAATGAAATGACAAAAAAAATATTTTATTAGGAGTGCACTACTTCATACATGTAAGTCAGAAAAGTCCACGTGTGGCACATTTCAGACCGATTCTAAAATTAGAAATGGCAGTAGATATGCCCTAATGCTTCTTCGAAGAATAACTCAATTATCAATTTATCTCGCTCTTTAGCGATAAGACCGACTAAGAAGACTCTGCTTTTATTTGCTATTTTTGCACTAGGTATTTCGTTATACGATTGAGGTGTGCAATAAAGATTCAAGAGCATTTGCATTGTGTTGTTAGCTGGATAATTCCCCTTAAATATGCAGTTGATACGTACTAACGCGCTTTCGAAAAGTTACGCGATCCTGCAGAATCCCAGCATATTTGTCAAACCACCTGAATAAATCCGCATAAATTAACTGTCCTAGTATTTTAACTGCGCCAAATAAATCCCCGCTGCTCCCAGCTGGACGGTAAAATATGTGAATTTCACCTAAAACTGTATTCACATTCATATCACACTTATTCATGCTGCGTGGAAACTGAGCTAAAATAAATAACATGTTTCTACCTTTAGTAGGTCTGTTTAGGGAGAATACAACTTTGAATTTTTTTACACTCCTTTATACGTAAGTCATCATTTTGCCCTTATTTCATTTACTTGGAGTCGGCGCAGCATGTCTTTTTCTTCCATACCTGCTTGTCACTCGTCACCTCGTCACCTACTTACTTCCTCTTCATATTGTCTCTCACTGTCGCGAAGCCACTTCTGATCACTCTCATGGCCGCGAATGAGTACCTATAGTACTCTAGCTTAGGTGCATGTATTAGCACATATGCATCTATGAACATACTCTAACAACTTGCGGAATCCTTTATACATCTGACATATGAGCTGCTGCCTCGTGCGTACCAGCTCCATATGAGGTGTGGGGACCTTTGGACATGAAGCCGCACATAAATACATCACATCGTAAACAGTCATCGTCCGATATGATACCAAATTGTAACAATATCATAGGATGCATCGAAAGTGATTATGGAAAGAGCTCACCCTGGTTTTCCTCTAAATTTAACACTACAAATCTGCAGGAACTCAGACTACTCGCCTACCCGTCCACATTATAAACATGATTTCTTGTAGGTGTTGCTACATGAAATAAATCGGCTGTTTGAACATCATTTTTAACATCGTCATAAATGTAAATATACTATCGTGAATCATGACTATTCACGACACTCAAACAGTCCATCCAGATTTTCCTTGGCCTACCTTGACTCTTTTGGTCACATGACTTTCATCTCTCCGCAATACATGCCCATACCACGCATTATGTATAAGTAAGTAAGTTGCATTAATGGCAATACAACAGTTTAGTGCTGGAGCCCGTGAAACAGAAATTATTCTAAACTTATCCACATCTGGCTTCGTAGAGAGGAGTTAAGCAAGGAGACCCGCTATCGCCGGAAATCTACCAGTGCATTTTTTTGCGATTTCGTAGGTGGTCGCATGGGAAAAGTGCAGTATGATCATATTATTCGCTTTTGGTCATTCCGGATCATGACCCTAAAGTCACCCAAAATATCGTAGACACTCTTTGCAATCCCCAACAAATTTACAGGGTGCCAACTTGGAGGTATACAATCTTTTTTTGCCGCCATTTTGTGTTGGCGGCAAATATGACAGTTGTTGCATGAAAATAACTTTTCCCGGTCGATTAATTTCGAGAAACTGTGACATTGATTGGTCCCCAAGAATAAATTTAACAGCTCCCGATTTTTTTCTGTAGGGCTGTCTAAAGGGACGTGTCTATGCTAACAGGCCAATGAACCTTCAGCAATTAAAACAAAATAATCGAGACACAGTCACTGATAACGCAGGAAATGTGTGAAAATGTGATGAAAAACGCGATGAAAAGGGTTCACATCTGCAATGCTGCTAGAAGTCATTCGTTTGGCATTATTTTTCATATTTAATTGCCGACCCTAAATACTATATTTAACTAGAAATACTTATTTAATTTTAAATTTCATAGAATAAAATTACAAAACTAAAGTGTATACCTGTAAAACAAAACCACGGCCAAAGTATAATAAATTTTAAAATAGGTACACAGTTTACACACAACATTACTTACACTTAATATACATTTTTACTACGTTCTGACATAATAATACTATGATTAAACCTATATGAAAGGGTCTAACTGAAAACCAGCGTTGCGGTGTAGGTATACCTATACCTACTCACTGCAACATTATGCTGAGTCTAGCCCCTTTTTAGCATCACACATTGTAGCCGAGGCAAAATACGGTTTCGAAAAACATTAATTTATAATAGCGTTTTTTTTGTTTATTTCATTTTAAAACATTATTCTGAGATGCTTTATTAAAGAATCCACCAAACTTTCCACCCGGAAGTAATTATATACATATAAATTAAACATTCATTGTCTTTTTTATTTTATTTATATTGAATATTGTAAAAAAATATTAATATTTATCCGGACTTTTTAGGAGCTAATCGAATATTGATTTTTTTGATGTCTGATTTTTTGGTGGATTTTGCCTCTAGGTAACAATTTAATTGATAATATATCCGTTACATTAAAAAAATTAGCTATTATAAATTATTTCCAAATATGTCATTTTTTCCATACAAGTTGTCAGTTCATTGCCTGGACTATTGTTATGCCTCGTATGTACGGTACTGTATAGGTTTTAAGTCTAATCTTAAGTCTAATTTGTACACTATATGTATAACATGTGATTTTAAATAAAGATTTTCTATGTCTATGTCTATGTTATTTGGCCACCCTGTAGTAGGTACAATGACATACTGTGAGTGATTAAAGCCTCTTACAGACTGACGCGGCCTCCGGTGGCGGCGAGTTTTATATACCTACAACCTACAATGAAAATCAAGTCCGCGTGTCTGAATCGCTGATGATAGGATTATTACAGTATACAAATGTATGGCCCCCACCGCAGGCCACGCCGCGCCAGTCTGTCGCTCACCGTGTGTCATTATTGAAGGACTTAAAATAAATGATACGTTGTAATTGCTGAAAGCATACAACATTGCAAGCAGAAAATAATCATTATTAAAGGCCTGTTCCAGATTAAATTCATCAACAAAATCATTTTTAGGGTTCCGATACCTCAAAAGGAAAAAACGGAATCCTTATAGGATCACTCGGTTGTCTGTCTGTCCATCTGTCACAGCCGATTTGCTCCGAAACTACTGAATCGATTGAGTTGAAATTTGGTACACATATGTAAATTGGTGACCCAAAGATGGACGCGTAAAGTAAATTAATGAATTCTGAACAAGGGGGCCACGCTTGGGGGGTAAACTGGAAAATTAAAAAAAAAAGTTTCGCAAACTGTATTGTGTGACATATCAAATGAAAGAGATTGTTGTAAGCATGTCAGATATTTTTTTTTTTAATTTTAGCAAAAACAGATTTGAAGTAATTTAGGAAAAAAGACGAAAATTTACCATTCCCCCCCCCTTATCTCCGAAACTACTTTGATAAAAATTCTGAAAAAAATATGGAAAATAGTTCCTTGCCTAAAGATTACAGGAAATTTGAGTAGGTATTCAAAAACACTTATGAAATTTAGATTATATACGGACCCTCAACACGCGAGTTGAACTCGCACTTGTCCGGTTTTTATTTAAGCTTACTGCAAATTAAACGTTAAAATATAATGATTTTCGGGATATAAATACACTTGTTTCAATAATTTACGCGGAAATCTGGCGTACTAAGCATAATGAAATACTATAGAAAACTATTTTACTGATGCCATGAGCAGTGTGACACATTGGCGTAGGTAAGCGTAATGGTAGGTAATGATAAACGTCTTCGCAAATGATGACACTTTATTTCTCCTCATCAGATAATGCGTTCCGAATTGTAGGTATCTCCTCAATCTCCCAGAAATGAGCTAACTATTAATCTGTTGTTTGCGTAAAGTTGCACTGGATGTGGCCTTCAATGCGCACGTTTAAATTTATAGAGCCTGCCAGAATCCAGCCTAATTAGCCAGCTTTTTATCAAATAAGGCAGAATCTAGAAAAGACTGGGTACGTCCCAAAAAAGCTGTGGAGGTCATGTTCCCGATGTGCTTGGTATAATTTTGATATTGGATGATTTGCCACTAGCCTCTACAACAGCGATAATACAAACAGGTGATCATAATATAATGAAATGAAAATGAAAGCATTTATTTCGGACTATTACACATCCATATTATGTAAGTGTCGAGTGGCGACCACGTACCGGAAGGCCCAACGGGTAACGGTGGGTAGGGTGATGGTAATGCGGGTGACGCCGGTGTGTTTTTAGTGGGTATGCTCCTCGGATGGCGGCGGGAGGAGAGAGTCCCACATAACCCCCAAATGGGCCTTCCCCGGGTCGGGGGGTATGCGTAAAGCATTTTCACACCGTCAAAAAAAAAAAGGCCCACAAGGTGGACTGATAAAGGTCGCGGGAGTCTGCTCGATGCGGGTGGCGCAGGACCGGTCAATTTGGCACTCTTTAGGGGACGCCTATGTCCAGCAGTGGACGTCTTTCGGCTGAAATGATGATGATGGTGATTATGTTAGTAAGAACTTATATTATTATTATTATTACTATGTTAGTGGAAAGTATAATTATAATTGGAATGTATATGGATTGACATCCAGTGAGCGAGGCTGTCCATCCTCCCGGCGATCACCTTCAGGAGAGCGTTGGCGCTGCCCTGTGCGCGTTCAGCCAGGGATGCTATTACCCGCTTGCGCAGCACGGCTTGGAAAGCGTCGGTACTCCGCCCGGCGAACATCCCTGACGCGTTGCAGCGCCAGAGCAGGCCCCAACAACCCCCTGAAGGCGTTGATGTACTGGACGCGCAGAGCACTGTAGGCTCAAAAGAGTGCTCTGCGCCATCAAAACCATGACTACACCAAAAGGTGAAGTCACTCCACAGATTGCACGTGTATAGTGTCTGATAGTAGGTACGTTTTCATCATTCGCTTGTCCTTATCCCATTTACTTGGGGTTGGCGCAGCATGTTTTTTTCTTCCATACTTCTCTATCGCCCGTCAGCTTATCACACACTTCCTTCCTATTCATAATCGTCTTTCACGCAGTCCATCCACCTTTTCCTTGGTCTACCTCTTCTCTTGCAACCCTCAACATTCATACTTAATGCCCTTCTAGCAACATTACTATCATCCCTCCGCATAACATATCCATACCACCGTAGGCGATTCGCTCTCAGCTTTTCAGTTATAGGTGCTACTTTCAGGCTTCCTCTTATATACTCATTCCTAATTCGATCCATTCTCGTCACGCCACACATCCATCTCAACATTCTCATCTCTGTAACATGCAATCTCGTTTCATCCGTCATCTTTGTGGCCCAACATTCTGATCCATGCATGACGACAGGTCGTTGACGACGTTTTAAACAAGGTTATTTTCGCCTCAGTTGAAAAACGTAATACCTAACAATTTAGAACATTTCTAGATTCGTTACAAGAAACACAAAGACAAAAAGTCAAACAACGTCGTGCTCAAGCTCGCCACAGAAACTCGACAGAAAAGCTAAGAGTTGCGGGAACTTGTTAGAAACATTCTTTGATAGCTTAGTTTTGGAACGAGGTACTAGTTTTACTTTGACGATGAACCACGTGCACAGATAAGTATCGGCTGAATAAGATTTTCGGTGTATCTCCGGCCAAATCGGATAAAACTAAAGAAAAATCAGGTCAAGAGTACCTTGAACTGTGACGAGCATCTATCAAAAATGTGTGCCAATCTCTCCGGGATAATAGGGGGGAATAGGCAACCTCATACTAACTCATCATCATCATCACCCTATACGTTCCACTGCTGGGCACAGGCCTCCTCTCATGAATGAGAGCTAGGGAACAGGCAGTAGTCCCCACGCTGGCCCAGATGCTGATTGCGGACTTCACATAGTTACCTCTTTGAATTTCTTCTCAGATGCAGGTTTCCTCACGATGTTTTCCTTCACCGAAAACATACTAACTTGGTTGTGGCCAGTTAAAAAAGTGAAACTAGGACACAGACAACCAATAATATATCCCTTTCGGTCTCACTTATTGAGATTTGTATACTAACCATCTCGCTCGGTCGTGATATTATTACCATAGCTTGTCCTGCCTGAGTTAGGTTCATGTTCCCAAACGACCCTCTAGCACAGTTTAAATTGACCGCTAGTGGTAGAAAGACTGTGCTATACTCGTTCACGTATGATTATCATCATGACGTTTCCGTGATCCCACATGCTGTATATTGATCCACTTAACGACCAATGAAATGCCTCTATGAAATAGCAGGGAGGCCGGCAGCGCGGTGCATCTGCTAGACTTCTTCTGTTGCGTATCCCCATTGGCACCTGGAGCCGTAGCATGGTTGGCCTTATCACGCGACAAGTAACAATATAAGAGCGTCGTCTCGTGTTATCGAACGGTGTCAGCCAGTGACGCACGCTCTATCCTATCACCTGTCGCGTGACAAGGCCAACCATGCTACGGCTCCCGTTTGCCAGGGTGGGGGCCCGGCTCGCCCCGGCATTTTTTTTAAATGACCGGCTTGGCATTTTGATCCAGTGACCCAGCATCCTGGTGTGGGCACTGCCCACCCGGTCCCCTCCTGCCTATAAATACACTCATGCGTATCCTTCAGTAGGGATCACCACTATACCAGGTCGTTGCGGGTTACAGTCGTCGGGGTCGCCACTTTGCCATTCAGCGGTTGGTGGTTAATGATAGTGTCCACTTGCCTGGCAATATGTTGATGAAGAGAGGAGGGAAGTATGGACTTATGGAAGTGCACACTCAATAATTAGACTCTTAAACACTGTTCTTCTTTTCTGATACTCTTATTTATTCAGAAACTCAGTAGCCTTATGTACTAATAGTGACGCATACAATACTCATCTCGTAGCTACTTAATCTATGGGCTACCTTAATACACACGTGTCGTAACGTACACGATACATTTAGTATGTGCCTTCATCATCATCATCATTGTCAGCCTGTAATCGCCCACTGCTGAGCATAAGCCTCTCTTCTAGTACGCCACTTATCCCGATCCCGTGCTAGTCTCATCCAGAAATGACCCGCGGTCTTTTTTACGTTGTCAACCCATCGAGCTGGTGGACGACCGACGCTTCTTTTTCCTGTAAGTGGCCACCAATCCATGTCTCGGCACCATACGTCATTGTGGGCAGGACACACTAATTATAGAGACGAGTCTTCAAGCATTGTGGAACGTCAACGGATTTGAGGATGTCGTCTAACTTGTTGTGCCTTGTCGGTACATAATTATGTGTCCCGTTAAAACAAAATGTGACCCTGTCTCATTTGCGTACTAAATTCGTAGTCTTACATAGGTACATAAATATAAAATAATAAATAATCAACTATCTATAGATATCAGAATACAAAATAATACCTACGTAGGTGTACAGTCATATTGCAAGCATTGCAGCTACGCAAACGAAGTCTTTATTAGAAGGGAATAAGAGCTTTTGACGTCTTCGTTTAGCTAGTTACTTTTGACGCTGACTGTACCTGATGTGTTGTGTACAACACATTAGGGAACAATAAATCGGCACAGGTACGACATATTGGATAATATTTCATCCATCAACTTATTATGAGTTCAGAGACGATAAATTGTAACCTGTCAAGTATTTGAGATATAATATAAAACGTTTATCCAATATTTTCTCATTGTCTGGACACTCGGTAGTGTATCGAGCCAAGTTGAAACAAAGGACAACACATTACCGCGTGTTGCTCGAACCATTTTGAGCTATCATTAATGAATTACCTACAATTAATAAATCTTTGGACTATATTAATGAGCTTGGTTTAAAATCTAAAACAAGTGGAATTAAAAGATTTTTCAAAAAACCCAACTGTTTTTTTTTGCAAATATTATATATAGCCTATGTCACTTACACACACCTCGTATGTCGAAATCCGTCAAACGGTTTAGGCGGCAGGGCGTGCCAAAGAATAAGACATACACAGATACATTATACATATATACGCTCGAAAAACATAACCCTCTTTTTCTTTAGCAGGCGGGTAATCAAGCAAGAATTTCCAATTAAAGTTGAAAATAATATTGGGGCAGCTTATCTGAGCGGCTACTTAAGTGAATCCAGCTGCGCTTTCTCCTCGTGGTTTCTGTATAGATTTCAGGATTTGTGGCCACCCTGGCTAGAACCCAAACACTTCACACATAGGCACTGGTTCTATGGATGTCCAGGTTAATTAAAATATCAGATGCAACAGGAATTGTTGGTAAAAAGTTAAAAAGTAATTTTATTTCGCGAGCGACCTGCGCGCTGCTTGCGATCTGTGTAGCGAAAGCAGCATGGACTTAAGTAGCTTTAGTGTGAGTTTACAGTAAGTCGGAATACGCTAGCGACTATCGACAACAGTTAAAGATTTGTATGAAAACTCTATACACCGCCCCTGGCGGTCACTCACAGAACTAAAAATCTAATCGGTACCCCGAGTCCCATATAAGTATACTTTTCTCGCAACAGTTAACTCGATTGTTCGTATAGTTTAATAGATTTTTCAATATTCAGCCTTAAATTACAAGCATTTATCGTTTCAATTTAAATGCTAGCGTTTGTCGGTTATGACATTACAGAATACGCGCATGGCCAACGTCGAAAAATTCCCCAACGCCAAAGTTTAAAGACTTTAAAGGAATCTATACCTTAAGCTTAACGACATTAAGTATAATTTTAACAGTGTGCGATGATCCTCATCTAAGTCTGTCGACCCAATATGGCGGAACGTGTGCCAATTATTTGCATTTTTAAATACAAAATACGCGACAATCCGAATTTTGCGGATATAAGTTGTCGATTCAAAACCCTTATTTTTATAAGTTCTTTAATTTGAGATAGGTATCGATCGGATCTACGGTAAATCTTGACGAAATAATACGTTATCACGCACCATTTTGGAAGTGAAATAGTAAACTACAGAGGGCCTACCGCGAAATGCATTCGAAGTTTTCCCTCTCTGTCAGACTTACGAGTTCGTCCGTAAGTGCAACAGAGAGGGAAAACTTCGAATGCCTTTCGCGGTAGGCCCTCAGATACTACGGTATTTTTCGATTCGAAATGTCAAATTTGTGACTCACGGTACCGTTTGGTAATACGATTCGAAAGTTTAGATTACGCATCGAAAACTAGACGCTAGCCAGTAACGTTTTGTAGTTGTTTTCGTAGTATATCGGCACCATGAGTACGGCGCATTTGACAGCTCGAACTTGCGAGAATCGAAATCTAGTCGAAGCGCGTTAGCTCGATATCGAGAGAAGTTTACTATTGTAAGTATTCTATAGGCTCTCATGGTAAGCGTAAAGATACTCGGGACAAGCTATGGTAACAATAATACCATGTCCGAGCGAGATGGTAGCATACAAATCTCGATAAGTGTGACAGAAAAGGAAATATCATTCGTTGTCTTTGTCATAGTTCCACTTTTTTTCTGTTTGCCACAACTGATTCAGTATGAAGCTATGGCCAATAAATCACTACCCACCCAAATTAAGTAGGTTGTTTATGGTAAATGATCAGCCATTTTAAAACCAGTTCTTAATTTAGCTGCATTGAAGTCTTTCCGTCCCTCATTGTGGCATCACGTATAGCCTGTCCCGAGTATCTTAGGTCCATGGACGGCAGTAAGTGTCCTTTATCTGCAGATGGCGCTGCAGAGCGCCGGAAAAGGCTTTAGAATTCAATATAAAGTGGCCAACACCAAAACGTAGCCCCAAAATACAAGAAAAATATATTCTTTACAAATTGCGTTGTCTTGTATGCATTAAAAAATACCGCTTACCTTATTAAGAAAAATTAAATAAGTAAAATTTATTCTACATCTATTCCTCGCCGGAACAAATAGGATTATAGTTCATCATCATCATCACCATATCAGCCGAAAGACGTCCAATGCTGCACATAGGCCTCCCCCAAAGAGTGCCACAATGACCGGTCCTGCGCCACCCGCATCCAGGGGCTTCCCGCGACCTTTACCAGATCATCAGTCCACCTTGTGGGAGATCTACCCACGCTGCGCCTTCCGGTACGTGGTCGCCACTCGAGAACCTTTCCGTCCCAATGGCCATCGGTTCTAAGTGCAATTCGCAATAGATAGTTGCTGATAATTAAACTATGACTTGCCAGGTAAAAAAAATATTACACACAGGAACTATGGATATTTTATTTTCTTTAAAACAAGAAAACTTAAAAACAAGATAAAAGTCTTCGTCGTAAAATTGAGCAACCTTTTCGATTTTAGTTTAATCATAGCGTAGGTAACGTAATATGTACATAAATAAAGTGTGAATTAATAGTAGTTTATGCTACTGATACATAATGAGAGGCCTTAAAATACGAGTGTGGTTTTATGAAACGAGCGTAAGCGAGTTTCATAATAGGATCACACGAGTGTTTTAAGGCCTAATTATGTACAGTTGCATACACTACTTTATCTAAACACATATCATAAGCGCTCTATGATGGGTTCAGAAGCCGTAGGGAAATGACCTGCATTGCTAATAGTGCTACCTGTACAATATCTATAGACTATAGATATTTAAATAATGCAATAAAAGTAAATTTGAACAAATACAGAAACAAATTATTTATTGTAATAGTTATAATTCACATTTACCTACATTGGAACAATGGGATATATTTAATGGTCCTGGTTGTATTGTAGTGGGATGGTCTTGGTTTGAAGTTGCAGAGCTTGATGGCATGTTTATATTTATGATTTCTTTATTTTGAATTGAATTTAGTATCTTGTTTGACAAGACGAATATTTTTTTTAAATCATAGACAAACGAATGAAGTCCCTATTCTCATGTCACTCGAGATCAAATGTCATGCGGTTTATATTAAAACATACTGAATTGACGTTTTGTATCGATAACTGTTTGTAGGAAACACGGCAATAGAGAGATCTCTCAGGGACCGAAGTCCAATGAGAGTTGACGGGAAGTTGTATTTATGCAACTGACTTACGAAACTTCGATAGCGCGATGCAGAACATGTCAAGACATGACACTGACAGAAGAGACGCCACATCAGCCCCCCTTTGAGACGGAGGGGTCAGTGAACGAGAACGACGTAAGAAGAACTATGTACAGAACAGCAGTGCTAAACCAGGGTGGCGAGGCAGTGCTCAGAGCCAGCGTGGCGAGGCAGTGCTCAGAACCAGCGTGGCGAGGCAGTGCTCAGAGCCAGCGTGGTGAGCGTAGAGGACAAGCGAGAGAGAGAGAGAGAGAGAGTTTTTTGTGGCGTGCTGTCATGTCTGCGTCAGGTATTTTTCAGAGGTTGCGATTTATGTCCATTGTCGGGGTCACCAATGTAGGAAACACGGCAATAGAGAGATCTCTCAGGGACCGAAGTCCAATGAGAGTTGACGGGAAGTTGTATTTATGCAACTGACTTACGAAACTTCGATAGCGCGATGCAGAACATGTCAAGACATGACACTGACAGAAGAGACGCCACATGTTTAAATATCTAGAGACACTAGAATAGATACCCACTTGAGTTTTGACAGCTGTTCCAAATTTAAACTCATAACGATACCGATAATCTGTACTATAATAACATTACAGTACATATTTTACCTACTACCACAGACAAGAAAGTTGTCATAGTAAAATTGGTTGTAATAATGCTGGTCATTACCGACGGTTTCTGAACGCATTTTAGAGCACTAATGATATGTGCGTAGATAAAAACTTTTAAGACATTCACTACCGGTCAGTCACTGAACGAAACTGATTTTTTAATGCATAAAAACGCTAGTGAGTAGCATGAATTAAAAAAGTAAAACCACCCCGTCACAACAAACAATTAATTTTACTAAGAAGCATTTTTTTTAAGAAACGCTTATCTTAAGAACTTTCTTGACAAGCAAAACCTTCGATTTAAAAACTCTACGTTGCCATAGACAGATACACAAATACAATATGTGACTGTGTCTGGGAAAAGGGGTATGGAGTTATTAATATTTCCTAAAACTAGGTCAAATTAGCTATTCAGTGAAAAAAGAATAATTTTCCTACGTGCAATCATTCTTTTTTTATAAATTTTTAAACATGCACTAGGCAAAATGTACGAATTGGAAAAGAAATATTTTAAAGTTTATGCTCGTGAAAAATACACTTCTACTAGAAAGTTATGGAATGATTGATACCAAGTTAATCTATTATCATCAAATATTTATGATATTTAAGGTATTAATAACCCATAATCATTTAGTATTAAAAACCCATTCCACGTAATTTTCGACTAATTTCTAAAAACGCATATAACTCGGAAACTAAAATCCTCAAAGTGGTCCCTTTTACTAGACACAGTCATATATGTTATTTAAAGCCAAGATCGTTGAAATGTTGTTTTGGTTGGAACCGATGTTTGTTTTTGTGTTATGTACATTTTGTATTGCGTGTAACACAAAAGTACGGTCAAGGACTTTAATAGTTGAGCCATTTAGGTGTCAACTAATATTAATAATAAATCGCGAAACGTCTGGTCGATGTAACTGGTGACCGAAGAGCTGGCGGCTTTCTCGCGCAACGCATCAGCATTGCAATTCAGCGAGGAAATGCCGCCAGCATCCTCGGTACAATGCCTCGAGGGCCTTTTTTAGATCTAACTTAGTTTTAATTTATCTTAGTTAATGTTAATTATAATCTTGTATTCACTTTTAATAAATATTTAGATATACAAATAATTATATTTAATATTGTTTTTTTAATAATAAAGCTATGAAGTTCAAGTTTATAGTGAGCTCTAAATGGCTCAACAATTAAAGTCCGTGACTGTAACAAGCTCGAAACAAAACATTACACAAAAGCAGTTTGGTTGTATAAAACACCTTAATTTTGACATTTTTTCAGATTATATAGGTGCATCTAATATGCCTAAATTGAAGAATAAATCGCTTAGACTTTGATATGTGCATTGTTTTCATCGGGGTTTTTTTAGGTTTGTAGATAATTATATAAATTATCAATTTTTTCAATATGTATCGATTTGTGCCTACCAAACTTGGCTATCAGTAAGTTTAGGAGAATTATCTCTTACAAGGTATGATGTCTTCAGGGATTACATAAGCCCTAACATAAACTTAGTTACATTTTCCTTGGTTCTAGTCTCACAATGAAGTCTTCCACAGGTTTCATCATTATATCAAACTTAACTCTTAGAGGTTCGTCGTACTGGGCGTGATCCAGATCTTTGTATGGCAATATTCTGTAGCGTCGCAGTAAATTTGCTATTGCAGTCTTCATCGACATCATGGCGTAGTTGTAACCTGAAATAAAAACATTTTTACTGTCTGTCTATCCTAATATTAAGAAATAATAAACAAGAAAAATATTTTTGTATATGTATGTAGGGGGTTTGTATTTCTGAGATTTTTGGAATTCAAAGAAAATTAATAACTTGAACTGAGTGGTGTTTATTGACTAAAATAATTAAATTAAATGCTCAATTTGACGACCGTTTAGCCGAGTGGGTAGTGAGGCTGCCTATGAAGCTGAAGGTCCTGGGTTCGAATCTCGGTAAGGGCAAATATATGTGTGATGTATGTTTTTAAAATAAGTTTATATTGATATGTAACGTTAGTCTGTAAGGATATTTACCTTACCACATAACATTGATGCTTGATTTAAATGTTTTTTTTTTTTATATAATTATCTCCTTCTGAGGGATTGTCCTAATACAACGCGGTTACGCGATTATCGCATGTTCGCGCGAACATATTGGACTCGAATAGGTGTCCCTATTCGAGTCCAATATGTTCGCGCGAATTTGCGATAATCGCGTTGTCGCATTGTATTAGACGTTTTGACGACCGGTTGGCCTAGTGGGTAGTGACGCTGCCTACGAAGCTGATGGTCCTGGGTTCGAATCCCGGTAAGGGCAAATATTTGTGTGATGAGCATGAATATTTGTTTCCGAGTCTTGGATGTTTCCTATGTATATAAGTATTTATATCTATTATATATATCGTCGCCTAGTACCTATAACACAAGCCTTATTGAGCTTACTATAGGCCTAGTTCGATTAGTGTAAGAATGTCCCCTTATATTTATTTATTTATTATTTATGTATTTATTAGGACGATCCCTTAGGCAGTGGATTTAAAATGATCATTACCTAGACAGTTTCTAGAAGCGTGGCTGAACGGTGTGAACTGCACGGGATGCTTCAGAGGACCTTCAAGGAACCTCTCAGGTCTGTATACGTCGACGTCGTCGCCCCAGTACTTGTTGTTTCGGTGTGTACCCCAAATGTTCAAAAGGACGGATACGCCTTCCACCAATGTAGTTCCGTTTGCTGTAAATGTATGATTAGTGGGATTAATAATGTTGCTATCGTTACTTTATCTTGTAAATATGAGCTTGACTGATTTTGTGAGGGTTTGAAAATACGACGAAATTTTTCGAGCGAATTCATTAATTTACTTTACGCATTCATCTTGGGATCACCAATATACATATGTGTACCAAATTTCAACTCAATCGGTCCAGTAGTTTCGGAGCAAATCGGCTGTGACAGACGGCCAGACAGACAACCGAGTGATCCTATAAGGGTTCCGTTTTTTTCCTTTTGGGGTACCGGAACCCTAAAAAATAAGGAATAAAATATACACTTACGCAGCACCACATCATTGTGGACTTCCCTCACGACCACAGGCACTGGCGGGTACATTCTCAAAGTCTCCTTGATAACTGCTTCTAAGTATTTAAGGTTCGGTAGATCTTGCACCGTCAGCGGCCGGTCTGAGTCACCAAAGACCTCTTGAAGTCTGTAAAAAGATAATTGTATAATTTACGGTTGATTGGTAGAGATGCTTTAAGGGAATAAGTCCGCTATTTGCACTTCTAAACGACCTAATAATTAAACTTATGGTTCTGTGAGCTGTAGACCCCCGAGCCTTTAAAAAAAACTGTATTGTTGAACTATTTGATGTACATAATTATTGAGCCTGCTCACAAAGTTTCTCAAGAATCGGTTGAGAAATGAGTCCTGTACAGGAGAAGAGCCGTACATCTGGACATCCGGACATACGAAATAGTTTTGGCCCAAACTGAAACGGAGAACTTCCTAGACTTCGCTCACTCGTTCAATAAACTAACTCTGTAAGCTGTAGAAATTAAGAGCCAGTATTTTTCAAAAAAATAGTATTTTTGAAATTTGAAAAAGTGACTTGACAAAAAAAATCTATATAATTGCCTGCTCACAAAATTTCGCAAGAATCGGTTAAGAAATGCGACCTGTAGACGAGAACAGACGGACATCTGGACAGACACCGGACACCAGACATACGATTTTCCGCCCAAGCTGAAGCATAGAACTTCGTTCGCTGAACCATTGGCCGAGCGTTATTGAGCTTACTATAGGCCTAGTTCGATTTTGTGTAAGAATGTCCCCTAATATTTATTTATTTATGGTTTATGCATTAAAGTGTGACATGTAAAATACTTCCAAACAGCAAAAATCCGCAACATCGTCAATCGTTTACAAATCATAAATCCACCACAGGTTTCGTCAACGGTTCATTTATTTAATTATTGGCACTAGAGGACTTTTGGTAACACTGCTTCGAACGAACTAGCCCGAAGGATAAAGGGCAAATACTCTAGTAAAATTGAAACTCATCATCATCATCATCATATCAGCCGAAATACGTCCACTGCTGGACATAGGCCTCCCCTAGAGAGTGCCAAATTGACCGGGTCCTGCCCGCATTCAGCGGACTCATAGTTACGTAAAATCTCTCTGCTTTAAATTACAAACTACTGACGCACAACTTACTCTTGGTACACTTTAGATTGAATGTCCTGATGTCTGGACAACAGGACAGTGGCATAAGAAGCACCTACGGCCGAAGTATCAGTCCCTGCGATAATCAGGACCATGGTCTCTTCAGAGAGTTCCACGTCAGTGTAACCCTTCTCGCCTCCAGACTCCACGATCATCATTTCTAGGAAAGTGCGCCGACTGTCTGAAATAACAAAGCAAGGTAAACGGGCAAGTTTTAGCATACATTACACCTGGAGGCCACAAAACACAATCGACAAAAACGAAACGCATATTGCAAAACACTACGAGATCATCATGTTTCGTAATATTTATCATGCCCCAGAATAAGACGTGTTGGTGAGATTTTTCAATACAGATGATGTCAAATAGAGATCATTTCTATTAGACATCATCACAAACAGCCCGAAAATAGGGTATTTGCATCTATCAATGTTATATTATCACAGTATTTTATATAGTTTTTTACCATAAAAATACGAATATATAACACTATTTTGTTATAAAACAAAAGATTTAATTTTAATTTGAAATTGAATATCGAAGTTTTATTATCTATGTATGACCGAAAACGCCGACCGCCATTTTGAGAGAGTGAGAGACGTCAGTATAGCAAATGCAAAAACAAGTTTTCGTTGTTGTCGTTTGTTTCTGGAAGCAGTATCTTCTTAGTAGTCAGTCAGAGTAGTCTGTTGGTTTCTGCTCTTATGACGCAAATATATGACGTTTAAATTTTAACCATTATTTCTTTGCATTTAGCGACATTTTTTTGAGGAAATAAAAACATTAGTTGACTATCGAATCTATACGAACATTTAAAAATATATTTAATAAAATTGTAGAATAGACTCCTAGCCATGTAGTAGTACCTAATTGCCGCCTAATTAGCGAGAGAAACTATCACATTTTGGTTCCTATTTTACCTACTCTGCCGTGTCAAGCCTATCTCATGTATCTCAAAAAGCATAGTTTCGGGAAACGCCTTTTGAAGTTTTTTTGTACAGTATTTAGCCATGATTTATTATAGAAAAACAGAGTCTTTACATGAGTTACGTGACAGGCTCGTATAAGAAATTGGTAAGTTAAATTAAAAAACTGAGTATGTAGGCCGATAAAGGCATGGAAAATAAACAGATTTAGACCAGTTACGCGTAACTCATGTATCTCAAGATACATGAGATAGGATTGACACGGCAGTACTTCCAACTTGACAATGACAATTTGACGTAGGTACATCGTTAATTCGTTACCCCAGCAATGTTCGTCGAATTGTCTTAATCGGCTGATCATTTTATTGTTAAGTTGGTTAAATAAGAAGCTTGGTAGAGGAGACATTAAATTGTATATTTGTATAGCAACAAGCTTCAATAAACGTGACCAATATTTGGGGTCTAAGATAATATTTGTATATAAAATAAACGTATAATGGTAATACAGAAAATTGATTCAACTTCTCTTAAAGTATTTCTTATTACAGCCGCATATTTCATAGAAGATATAAGTACATAGATGACCTTCAGGTTAGGAATACATGTTCATCTTTTTGAATAATATTTATTTATGGGAAATAATATTACTTAAATAAAAATAGCATCGCAAATTATGCTGTTTTGTATAATGTTGTTAGGTATGTTGTTTTTGTGCAAAATTAAAAGTAATTCAACTAAAAAAAGACCAAAGAGCTGGCAGCTTCCTCGCACAACGGATTAGCATTGCTATCCAGCGAGGTAATGCTGCCAGCGTCTTTGGTACGATGCCACGGAGGCCCTTTTTAGAGATATATAAAATAAAATTAAAAATTAAACATTTTTAATTTTTATTTTATATATATATATATATATTTTTTTTAAAGTTAGGTTTAGTTTTTAATATTATTGTAAATAGTTAGGTTTCGTTTATTATATTATACTATTTAATGTACAAGATATAGATAGATAGAAATATAGATGTTTATCAACTATAAAAAAAAATAGTTTTTATTTTGTTTCAGACTCGCCAGCTGATGTCAAACTGTTGTCTACCTCTACCTACATGTTATTAAGTAATAAGTTACCTTCTGATATACTGAAATTGTCAATGCATAGATTTAAGTCCAGCGTTAAACGCCATCTTATAGAGAAATCTTATTATAATGTAAAGGAATTTATAGATGATAAAGAAGCATTTATATATAAAATACCTGTAGTTAAGTTAAAACATGGCGTGTAAAAGAGCTAGCACAAGCCTATTAAATTTGCAAAATAAATATTTTGATTTTGTTACTGTTTTGTTTCTCTTTGTGACTGGTTCGTTTGTGAAGTGTGCATAAAGAGTATTGGTATTGTATTGTATAATGTTCGCAAAACTTTAGAAACTAAATTATAATGCTAATTACTTACTAGTGTCTGTTTCTTCGTTATTATTTGATGCTAATTCGACCCTCTTCTTTTTGATGAGCTGTAATGAAATAAAAGTATTAATTTAATGACTTCATCATCATCATATCTGCCGAAAGACGTCCACTGCTGGACAAAGGCTTCCCCCAAAAAGTGCCATAATGACCGGGCCTGCGCTACCCGCATCCAGCGAACTCTAGCGACATTAATTATCAGACGGGTGGTGGATTTCAATATCACGTAACTTTTCGAACTTATTATTTATCCATACAAAAAGTGACATTTAGATTTATCTGACGCGAGTACAATGCGTTACGTGATCGACCAGCTAGTGTGTGTAAACCTATGCCGTCTATTTTATTTTACTAAGTACCTACATGCCTCATAAGAAGACTCAATATCGTCCAAAAAAACACCTCAGTAAACGTTAAATATAACGATGATTTATGCGTGTATGGACTCTTAGGAAATATGGCGATGTATAAAAATGTCTACATGTAAATCATAAATTTGATTTATGCGTGTATGGACTCTTAGGAAATATGGCGGTGTATAAAAATGTCTACATGTAAATCATAAATTTGATTTATGCGTGTATGGACTCTTAGGAAATATGGCGGTGTATAAAAATGTCTACATGTAAATCATAAATTTGTCTGAGTATTAGAAAGCCAATACTTCAGAACGTTTAAGTATTATCAAGTTGAAATATAAAAATGACTATTATCAAAGTATAAAAAGTCTTATTTAATAAACGACCATTTATAAAAATGTCTACAATCATAGTATGTAAATGTCTTATATAAAAAAAACGACGATTTATACAAATGTCTATGATAAAAAAACTAAAATTTTAATAAGACAACGTATAAAAATGTTATTAACTATTCGGACACTTTGACTGCTACCAACTATATGATGCTAACTGTACTCGTAACTGGTTGTCAGCTATATTTCTTTTCATTCGAGAAGTAGGTAATTTTTATACTTCGATATTTTTATATTCCATTTAACATACATGTGGACATTTTTATACTCTGTTAAAACTATACAGAGACGAAATTATTCAAGCGGACATTTTTACACATCGTCATATTTTCTTTTAGTCTATTGTCGCAAAATCTTTATATTTCGTTTAATATACATGTTGTGGACATTTTCTTACTTTGTCAAAATTATACAGGGACGAAATTATTTAAGTGGACAATTTTATACATCGCCATATTTCCTAAGAGTCCATACACGCATAAATTTCGTCTGTGTTTCAGTAAGTCCTTGTAAAGTGGTAAAAAATTGTAAATCAAGTTAAGGTGTAGCCAGGGCGTAGTTATTATTTTCCAGAAAACCTTAGAAATATAAAACAATACAAAAAAGAATTACCATAACGATAAAATCCTATAACACCCGTCTGTGTTTCAAAAAGTCCTTGTAAAGTGGTAAACATTTGTAAATCAAGTTAGGGTATAGCCAGGGCGTAGTTATTTTCGAGAAATACTAAGAAATAAAAAAAAGAATTACCTCAACGATAAAATCGTATAACACCCGTCTGTGTTTCAAAAAGTCCTTGTAAAGTGGTAAAGATTTGTAAATCATGTTAGGGTGTAGCCAGGGCGTAGCTATTCTTTTCGAGACCATCTTAGAAATCTTATCAAACGATTTCAGGAACGGGTGATTGGGGTTCAACTGGGATCCTATTTGCACTCCCATTGTGCTCTCTGTAAATGAAAATTAATACTGTATTATAAATGCGAAATTAACTATGTCTGTTACCTTTTCAACCACTGAAGCTTTCATCAAACAAACAAAAAATTGATTAACCAATTGAGATGATGGTACGGAAATAGTTTGAGACCCGGCAAAGGACATAAAATAGTTTATATCCCGGAAATTATCCCCTAAGGGGGGGAAATTAGGGGGTGGAAGTTTGTATGGAGGTGCGATATACCTAAACGATTTCCACACAGATAAAGTCGCGGGCAAAAGTACTTAATGAAATAATTGATTCAAGAATCGAACGAGCGAGCGAAGCGAACGAAGTTCTATGCTTCAGCTTGCACCGAAAATCGTTTGTCCGGTGTCTGTCACGATTTCACAATGTCATGCTGTCAAGCTGTCCGGCTGTTCTCCTCTAAAGAGGGGTAATCACGTAAAGTTTCTAACACGCGTCGGGACAATTTAAGTGTCATTTTTCTATATAATAAATGACGTTCGGACCTACCTGACGCGCATACGTGCGTTACGTGGTCGATCTGCCGGTCGCATTTCTCAACCGATTCTCGTGAAATTTTGAGAGCAGGTTCGTTAATTACGTAGTTCTTTTTTTCAAGGCACGGATACGAAATTAAAAAAAAAAAAGCCAGGCTTGCGAGTTCTACAGCTCACAGAGCCGCTCGTGGACACATCAACTGTCATTTACTCTTACAAAAAATGACATTTGGATCTGCCTAACATAGGTAGGAACGTACCAAGCACAGACTATCGACTCTACTCGCGCGCGAGTTAGACTGTCCGTCACTTTCTGATTAATGCTGTCAAAAAGTAACAGATAGTCTATCACGCGCGTGAGTAGAGTAGAGTAGAGAGTCAAGTTATGCAAGCAGGGCAGCTGGGCCCTATTTTATAAACGTTACAATCCTACAATTTTGTATAAAAGTGACATATTTGTTAAGTTTTAGTTAGTGAAACTTAACAAATATGTCACTTTTTTACAAAATTGTAGGCTTGTAATGTTTATTAAATAGGGCCCTGGTGTCCTTTTGGGTATCCCATCGCAATCACGAATTTTCATTTCTGCAAAAGGCCAGTTTTCTAGAATAGGTACCGCAAAGTGCTCGATTATTTTCAACTTAATCGTGTGAACCCATTAGATTAGGTTTGTTTTATAAGAATCCTGAAAATCTCATATTTTCAGACACAAAACGGCTTTTTGTTAAAATGAATATTCGGAGAAATGTTACAGTAGGAAAATTCAAAATTAAATTTAGTGATTGCGATAGGTACCTACTTTATATTATAGATGATATATTTTTCCCAATATTTTATTTTTTAGAAACAGCTGAAAGGTCATTGTGTAGAATCCTTTTGGTTCCTAATCCACCTAAGGTAGAAGTACTAGTGCCCGACATGTCAACAGAAAATACTTATTTGAATCACGATATTATGCTAATTTAAGATGTATTAAACAGTTTCATACGGTTTGGGAGACGAGGTATTTACTCAAGTTACTGATATGGAATTCGTTTCATATGGTGATCTTATAAAAAATCCTGATAATATAAGAATTAGGTAATCAATCCGAATGTACGAGTAAATGGCAGGCGGTTATGCTGGCAGTCCCAATAGATGTCATTTCAGTACAAATGTCATGAATGACAGTCTGACATTTATTGGGACTTGAAGGTTTAACTCATTGTCCCAATTGATGGCAGCTGGTTTTAACAAATATGTTCATAACTTATAAATAAGTTATTTGTCTTGAAATTGTGATAAGAAATATTGAAGTCACTAACATTTAGTAACTTAAAAATGATGTCGTGATCCATCTTAGTTTATTATTCGCTAGTTAAATTATATTGGTCGAGTACTAGTACCGCGTCGGGCACTAGTACTTCTACCTTATTAGGTTTGTTTAATAACATTTCTCAAAAGCTTATCAAAGTCAAAGTGATTTAATCTTCAATTTAGGTATATTACATGCACCTATGAATGTCGATAAACTACCACCGGTTCGGAAAGAAAACCTCTGCCTCGAGAAGAACCGGCGTAAAAAACTCGGCGAGGTGTCATTTTTTCAAAACAGTATAAAACTAGCTGCCCGCGCGGCTCCGCCGCGTATACAAAGAACCAAGGCGGAGCGACGGGATAAAATATTATAGCACATAATCCCGTAGGTCCATTCTACATATATAACATAGGTACTGAAGAAAGGATTTTTAGAATACGATGGGTATAGTTTCTGAGACTATCCCCAACATACAAACTTACATTTCACAGACATTACACCTGTTTATTATTAGTATCCGCACAAATCAAAGAATACTGTATCGGGGACCGTTAATGGTTTAAAATAATATTTTACCGGTTATAGTTGCATTTGACTATTTATACCGCTAAATAGTTTAATACTGGTTTATGTTTTCCAGTATTAAGTCATATCGGTTTGACAAATTACAATTTATACCTACCTGTAATCGAAATATAATTATCTGAACCTGAAATAATTTGGATGGTATTCAAGTCAGGTGAATAAAGTTGCCAATGTAAGCCCCCGGTATCCGAAAAGAAATTTTAGTACTTAATCGAGGTTCGTTTTCTACATCTTTACTTCAAATTTGAAGCCTACTAATCGGTGCCTACGGCATTGTGCTAAGTAAGGTAAATAAAGCCTATATGGGGTCAACGACAATTAATGGGTTTAAACCTCATTCTTCTCCCAACATCTCGAATATGGGAAAATAAGTTAGTATATAAACTTTTTGAAATAAATATAAACATGGCAAATAATATTGACAACACTATGTCACTAAAAAAAAATCCACAGTTGACACAATACGTCTGTCAGTTTTTGTAAACATTGTAAAAGATCGTTTATTTTCTATTTACCTTATTTTCTTAGTGTTGTATCCATATGTGGCCGACTCAACATTTATAATTTCTTATGCTGAAGAACTTACTACAGTTTGAGTTCAATTCTTGTTTATTTATTTTACATTGTCATCTCAAGTCAAAACAGGAGTTAGGTACGTCACGTGACGTCACACAGCCAAGGTCACGTGGTCAGCGCACGGTAGATTCTTTAAATTAAAATTTTAGTACTTTTTCAATAAAAAATAAAAAATCGGAGACCTTATTGCAAATCTCCAGCATGAGACGAATCGAACGACATATCATTTATCAAAATCGGACCATAACTGTAGATCTGATGGCATGTACAAAAATCGGGCTCGCGTATTATATATATAGATAGATATATGATTTCAGTATAAGAGTATTATAAAATTTTAAAATTACATTGCTACAGTAGAAAGCCTATTTATTTTGCGATAGATTTCTAGTGCAGGATTTTATCGCTGACAAATATCCCTATCCATGATGTAATCGTTTGTCTTATTTCCGTGAAATTCGCCGAGTTTTTTACACCGGTTCTTCTCGAGGCAGAGGTTTTCATTCCGAACCGGTAGTTTATCAACATTCATAGGTATATAACATGCCTTAATTAAAGAATAAATCAGTTTGACTTTGACTTCGAATTATTCTACGAATTATACATTCGATTATACATATTGTGCCACTAAAACAAGGTTAGTTTTGTTTTGTAATAAATAAATGATAATTATATTTTACGTTACCCTAGGCCGTAAGTGGAATTTTCTGCCCGCTTCGCGAGGAGAAAATCTCACTTTCTGACCAAGACGTAAAACTTTAGACAAACCACGGGCGGTAATTCGTAAAGCCCCAAATCGCATATTTATGGCCCTCACCTTCGGTTCGGTCCACAAATACCTGCTATCTGAGACATTCATGAATTCACCGCCCTAGGTATGTAATGCACTATTATTACGTACTGTACGTTTAAAAAATCTACTACGTACCGCATACTGAATCGAAGGTGTATGTAGTCATATATTTCCACACAGAAAAGTCTTCATATCCCACTTCTTTCATCTGATCCGTCATGATGTTGCTCTGCTTGTCAAAAATCTCCACGAAATAATTCAAGTTTTTCATGCTAAATAGTGGGGCGAGAATTTTACGCCGAGGCCGCCAGATATTTGCTGCAAAAAATGTAAAGCTGTTTACTTGGTATTTTTTAAAATTCCGAGCAAATGTTTCAGATTGGGACATAACAATTTGAGTGCGTCGAAATGGTGTTTTTTTTAGGGTTAGACCCTATTACTAAGACTCCGCTGTCAGTTGAAATTTTCACAAATGATGTATTTCTGTTGCCGCTATTACAACAAATAGTAAAAAACCGGACAAGTGCGAGTTCAACTCGCGTGGTGAGGGTTCCGTAAAATTCCTATTCTCTAAGCATTAGGCGCTCCATACAAAATACACAAAAATTCTGAGATTTTTCCCGTTACTTTGACTACTCTAACTTCTTATAGGTTTTCCTGTATTCTTTAGGCAAGGAACTATTTTCCATATTTTTTCAGAATTTTAAGCCTAGTAGGTAGTTTCGGAGATAAGGGGGGTGGGGGGGGGGGGGGGGTCGGGTGGGGAATGGTCAATTTTCGTCTTTTTCCTAAATTACTTCAAATCTATTTTTGCTAAAAGTATAAACAAAATATATCTGAGATGCTTACAACCACCCCTTTCATTTGATATGTCACACAATACAGTTTGCGAAACTTTTTTTTTAATTTTCCAGTTTACCCCCCCAAAAGTGGCCCCCTTGTTCAGAATTCATTAATTTACTTTATTCGTCCATCTTTGGGTCACCAATTTTTTTTTCTGTTTTTATAGATAATCGTATAAATACATTGCCCTTGCCCTTGCCCATCACTTTGTTGTCCGTCTGTCTGTCTGTCAAGACCGTTAATCTCGAGAACGCGTGAAGGTATCGAGTTGATATTAAAACCATACACTCAAATCTAAAGTCCTTTGAAGCTGTGAAAAATCTAATATCTAAGCAAACGTAAAAAAAAGATACGGCCGTTTATGCCGCAAAAAAACGTACCTATATTTCGACCTCAAGGGACCCAAAATTTATAGTGTACTTTCTGTTGACCTAGAACTATGAAATTTATCAAGTAATATCGTCTTATACTACAAGCACATGGAAAAATCTGAAAACTATACATTTGTAATTTTGTACCCTCGGTGGGTGAGTCCGACTCGCACTTGTTCAGTTTGTTAAAAAGGTTAAGGGTTCCGTTTGCGGTACTGCAGTAGTTACGATTACAGAAAATAAATTCAATAGTTTTCTTACCGGGTGCGAAGATGCTTCCATTCCCGATAACTGTACGCATGTACTTCATGGTGAAATTGTCTTTCTCCATACATGACTTCATAATAACCTCTGCTGATACAGGATCAGTGACAACTGAAAGAAAGAAGACATTTATTTACAAAAGACATACAGAGACAAAGGGAGTGAACATACAATACAATAGACACATTGCGCCAGTGAATCGGTCGCTGTCACAGCATTATGCCGAGGTGTCAGACAGACACTTACAGCGCTGGTTTTCAGACAGCACCGTATAGATAATAAATAAATAATTAATGTAATCAATTTGTAGAATATAATTATAGCAGAACAATGGGATGAAAAAACATACAGCATAAAACGCGACACGGTTGGGATGTTAAAAAGTGCTGCCCTAACCGGGTTGGGATTTTTATAGCGTCAACAAATAGCCTTTAAACGTTAAAACGCTCCTTGGATGGAGGGAGATCATTCCAACACTTGGACGCCGCGAACCTAAAGCTACCTCGAAACGCCGCGGTCCGATGCTCTGGCACCAGAATCATCGCCTTACACCTACGCGCACTCTTGGGCCATACAAGTCTACTCAGCAAATATGCTGGGACCCCAGACCTTACTATGCCAAAGAGAAGAGTCGTGAGGTGAAGAGGAGGTGAAAAAATGCAATATTCAAAAGAATACGGGTGTAGACTCAAAATGTATTATTACCTCAAAAGAAAGAGGGCAAAAAGAAATGCCTGATGACGAAAATCCCATTCGACTATCTCAAAAAATTACCAAGCTACAACCGTTTTAATGTTGCTTGTTAGAGAGAGAAAACGCTCGTAGATCGTGACGTCACGACCATCGAGCGTCATAGTAAATGACAATCGTTTCATGTGAACGTGCGTTTTGCGGAAAAGGGACAGAACATATCCCGTCTTAAAACGTTGGACACTTAACTTTTATTTATTTATTTAAACTTTATTGCACAAAATACAAAAAATATGTACAAATGGCGAGCTTAATGCCAGATGGCATTCTCTACCAGCTAACCATTGGGCTAAACAGAGACTTATAACAGGTGCAAAGAAAAAAGTATGATAATTTCTGTTACGAATATACTTGAGGAGAAAGGAAAAAAAAACAAATGTATTATACACTACATATAGACATACATAAATAAAAATATATAAGATACATACAAAAAGATATACTACTACTACCATTAAGTGGATGGATTTTAGTCGAATTCTTGTTTAAGCAGATGCTTACGCAGCATCCGCTTGAAAGCAAACTTGCTTGGGGCTCGTCTGATGTTGAGAGGGAGTGAATTCCAGAGACGGCTTGCCTGTACGGTGAAGGAGAACTTTGTGATTATTGAACCTTTTGCGTTGCTTTTTTCTCCATTTGACTACATTTTTAATCCTTTTTCGAGAAAATACAACCTTTACAGACGCGTTTTGCGAATTTGATATCAATATGGAAAGCGACACGTGTGCTCAGACCTCCAGGCAGTTTCAAAATGATGAAGTAGGTACCGTAAAATGGTCGTACTTTGCTCCCGGGGTGGTAAATGTGCAACAATTTAAAAAATTAAAAGTTCCGTTCCAGCTAAGTTGAAACAAAGTTCGAGCAAATATAAAGGTAAAAAGCACTTTTCTTCGATGGAATCATTACCGGTACCATAACTCCATATTTATAAAAGTTGCGATGCAATTTGTAAAAGTGGAGCCAATTTTGGAGCAAAGTAGGACATTTTACCTTAGGCAGTTTACTCACTTAAGTATAGCTTGTTGACCAACCAAAACGTAGAAAGTCCGCCTTGTGCCGTTGCAATCCTCCCCAATCTTTTAAAAAGAGACATTATATCTGAAAAAAAAAACTTATTTATATTACATCATTGTTATTTACGCAGTCATATCTTCATATTTTTGTGGGCGCCACATTGCACGTAGAACCGATGGCCATTGGGGCGGAAAGGATCTCGAGTGGCGACCACATACCGGAAGGCGCAGCGTGGGTAGGCCCCGCACAAGGTATACTGATGACCTGGTAAAGGTCGCTGGAGTCCGCCGGTGTATTTTGGTGGGTACCTATGCTCCTCGGATGGCGGCGGGAGGAGAGTCCCACATAGCCCCCAAATGGCCTTCCCCGGGTCGGGGGTGTGCGTAAAGAATTTTCACACCGCCAAAAAAAAGGACCGGTAATTGTGGCACTCTTTGGGGGAGGTCTATGTCCAGCAGTGGACGTCTTTCGGCTGATATGATGATGATGATATAGTACTTCAATTTATATTTGCGTGCGGCTATATGTGCGCGACTGTGCGTTCGCTTGTATGGTTGAGATAATTGAATATGGCCGACTTTTTATAAAACTGTCATTGGAATTGCAACTTTGGAATGTATGCCTGTGGGTTTCTTATGCATAATTTTTTTCTATATTTTTGATAACTGTTTTGACTGGCCTATCACCCGTTTTCGGCTTGACGTTGACTTTTCGGACAGATTAGTGTTTTTTTTTTGATAGGATAATCGCTTTCTGAGATTAACCCCTACATGCTAGCTACTCACACACGCTTATACTATGTCTACTGTTAGTATAGATAAAAATAAAAAAAAATAAGGCTGAACTGTTATTAACTGTACTTAGTGAACCATAGGTCAAATACTGACGCAAAGTTGTATCTAATTGCTTATTTTTTTATTGTCACTGTCATGGAATTTTTGCAAGGCTGCACTTTAATTAAATAATTGTCATGACGACGGAATGGAAAAAAAACCGGCCAAGTGCAAGTGGGATTCGCGCACGAAGAGTTCCGTACCATTATCTATAAAAACGTGCAAAAAAATCACGTTTGTTGTACGGGAGCCCCCTTAAATAATTATTTTATTCGGTTTTTTAGTATATGTTGTTATAGCAGCAACAAAAATACATCATCTGTGAAAATTTCATCTGTCTAACTATCATTTTTCATGAGATACAGCCTGGTGACAGACGGACAGACAGACAGACAGACGTACGGGCAGCGGAGTCTTATTACTAAGACTCGGTCCCGTTTTCACCCTTTGGGTATGGAACCCTTATAATTTCATTAGGTATGTCCGCCTGATAGTGCGTCTGTCTGTCCTACTGTCCGTAGGTGACAGGAATTTTACTCAAAAACTAATAGGTGTATAATTTTAATTAATTTTGGGCAATGGTGTATTTTGTTAGCAGTTATTATTATTATTATTCTGGTAGTGGCTATTGTATCTCTGCGACCATTGCTGATTTATTGTGATCGCAACTTACTACAATTCTTAGTCAAGTCCTGCATTTGTTAGCCGTTACATAGTTTTGTTACCATAAGTAGAAAAAAAATATTTGGAGAACAATCCAAACATGTAATTAGAAGTTATAAAAAATATATCACTGTAGGCCAACCAACATGTGGCCATCAATCGATTGGTCTTAAAAATAAATATAAGGTTTGTCACATTTTTTTGATTAATTGAATATGTTCTGGGAGTATTGCTCCCCCCTCCCCTCTACCTTTTTTACTTGTATGAGATATTTCGATATATAAAATATTATTAATACATTTTAGCACAGAGAGAGAACTGTAGGAAACTTTTTACATTTTTAATTTGATTACTTATCACTTTCGTCATGTTTCTGTAACAGGCTACTCTTTGTATACTTATCCATACTAATTTATAAATGCGAAAGTAGCTATATTTGTCTGTCTGTCTGATTAAGCTTCACGCTACTACTATACCAATTGAGATGAAATTTGGCATGGAGATAGTTTGAATCACGGGGAAAGATATGGACCTAGATATAGTTTTTATCCCCTACACCATTCCCTTAGGGGGATAAATGCGAGCGGAAGTTTATATGGACTTACGATATAAACGAGATCGCGGAAGAAGTCGCGCATTTTCCCTCAGGACGGCGCAATATATCATCATATCATTCGACAGACGTACACTGCTGGACATAGACCTCCCCCAAAGAGTGCCACATTGACCGGTCCACCCGCATCCAGCTGACTCCTGCGACCTTTACCACCATATATGATCCAGCGTAAGTATTTTTTCTCAAACATGCAATGAAATATAATGTTATAACAGGCTTCAAAGTATCACATTTCGGGCGGAACAACTCAAGAGAACTGTAAAGGAATTTCATGCCAAATTAAAGGTCTAGGCCGGGAAGTATTTTTTTTTGTAAACATGGTGTTTGTGTTCATAAACAGGCTAAACAGTTAAATTATGTTTTTTGACTTTGTCTTCGATTACCGCGTTATCAAATTTGTTTTTGGAGTGGTATATATTTTTATTTCATTGCATATGTTTGAGAAAAGCACTTTAATACAGTTGCTCAAAAAGTGCTACTTTACGTAGCTGTTTAGCGTGCGGAAAGTTGGTTTTCGCGAACTAGTGCTTTTCACTTTTCCTTGTACAAATTGTACCATTAATATTATGTCAATAAAAAATAAATAAGATAGAAATGTTTAAAATAAATATCTTTGAACAACTTCATTATTTTTCAAGTGTTTATAATCAATGATTGTTTTTCTTATTTTTTCGCAACTGTATTAAAAAACGTCGTTCGATACACGTGCGGAAATGTCATTCTCCACTCGTCCCGAGTCCCGTACCGATATCCGAGATATTATGACATACATTCCGCACTAGCATCGAAATGTACTATTTTGAGTGGAGTATATATTTATTTCATTGCATACGTTTGAGAAAAGCACTACACACGGCCGTGAAAAGGACTTGCCGGCTTGGTATACCTACTCACCCGGCAAGCCCTTCGTTCCCGGTCTGCAGTAATGTACTAAAATGTTACGGTACCTTCATGGTTGCCTCCCAAATGATGTGCATGTCCGATAACAGGCAGCTGCTGCAACGAACCCGACGAGATCTCCTCATTGACCTTGCGAACCCGTCGCTTTTGCCATCTCGCATGCACCAGCCAGAAAATGGCGGCAATTATAAATAATTGCCAGAACATATTTTCCTTATTTCAATAACTTATTGCGAAAAGTGCCCTAATCAAGCCGCCGTCCACTAGAATGTTAATCGATGGTTATATTTTATTGCTCAAGGAAAATTTACATAAGCACTCGGAATATTTGAATGTGTTAGTTAATTTTTTTTTATCAATGCGTACGTTCTCCTTGACAGTTAACCAAAGAGTCGCTGGTCTTTACATTCGTTCTAGTTATACGGCAGGCCCGATGTTCTGTAACTTGTTTTACCCCACCCAACGGTTCACCCACAAATAAATCATGACGCCGCGATGCGTAGTAACTAAGCGTAGGCAGAGGTCCAGTTTCGTTAGGCGTGACGCGTGGAGTGTCGCATGAGCGCAAAAAGAATAACAACCGTAGGGAGATGTTATTCAACTCTTACCAACGTCTCGTCTTAACTGAACCAGTTTAAGTTTCACCTCCGAGAACGCACAGTTGTTGCCAATCTCAAGGTCAAGCTATAGAAGTCACGAGTGAGGTGCGGAGAGACGACTTTATGAGGATAGCTAGGCCACTGTTGACGACATTTACGTCTGCTAATCGTCATAGGCTCTATTCGACCGGTTTAAGCGATATGTCGTGACAAGGTGAGCTGTCAAAGTTTGCTGTTTGTCAAGACAGGTGAATTGATGAATGGTGATGGCAAGTTTCGCTAAAGTACCTAGAATCACTAAATTGGCAATGTCACCAGATGTCATTAAAATGTGTTGAATACGCCCCACGGTGATTAACAAACACAATAATCTCATGTTAACATGACTAAGTAGTTTATTTGCTTTTGTAGTGTAACATTTTGACTTATAAATTAATAATTACAAAACAATACAATACAATACAAATACTCTTTATTGCACACCTCACACAAACAAAGCAGTTACAGAGAGAAACAATACAATAACATGTAGGTAGAGGTAGACAACAGGCGGTCTTATCGCTGAAGAGCGATCTCTTCCAGACAACCAATTACATACTCAAATAAATTCTAACTTTCTATATTTAACCCCCGATGCAAAAAGAGGGGTGTTATAAGTTTGACGTGTCGTGTGTCTGACTGTGGCATCGTAGCTACTAAATGAATGGACCGATTTTAATGCGGTTTTTGGTCCGAAAGCTGACATAATCGAGATGGTTATTAGCTACGTTTCAACAAAATCGGTTCAGCCGTTTTTGAGATATTGAATTTTGAAATTTAAAAATGAGGGCTTTTAAACTTTTCTAATTCCACCAATGGGGAATAGATGATTTTTTTTTAGAAATGCCTGATTATGTTTTTGTTGATAGGAATAACCTTGCACCAGAAAAAAGTTTCAGATTTTTCAGCTGCGACAATTATTTTTGAAAAATTTAAACAGTTTCCTCATTTACGTTTTGGGTCAAGAACGGTAAATAGACATTTTCCTTGATCTGTCTCATATTACAAAAAACTATCTTAAATATCTGTGGTAAACTGACACTGGTAATGACCAATATAGCTGCTGCAAGTGTCAATATCATTGCCAGTGTCAGTTTACCACACATATTTAATATATTTTTTTGTAATATGAGACCGATCGAGAAACCCAAATACCCAAAACGTAAGTGAGGAAACTGTATATATTTTTCAAAAAAAATTGAAGCAGCTGAAAAATCTGAAACTTTTTTCTGGTGCTAAGGAAGGTTATTCCTATCACCAAAAAAATAATCAGGCATTTCTAAAATTTTCATCCATTCCCAATTGTTAAATAATTACACCATCTTATGTATACAGTGCGTTACCGGCAAGTAGTTTTTTTTTAAAGTAGGGTAAATTAACGTACCTAGTTCTTTAACATAAGCATGACCTTCATTTAATTAATTAACTAAAATTACAGCTTCATAAAATTACTAACAAAATTAAATTCCCAGCAATGTACAGCATATTAAATTGACAACTGTGTAATGACAACTCTACATACTTTACTTTTTACGACGTCATCAATATAGATGTCCATTTTTGGTCCGTAATTTACATAATAATGATTTGCTAGTAGCAAATAATTGCTAATGATTTAGATTTAGATTCATTAATTTCGAGATAAACAATGTCAATAAATGTTATTAATTAGGTATCAATAAACCAAATTACTTAAAAACCCATTTCCATGAACTCATGAACATAGTATGTAGGATTATCCAATAAAAGACGTCACAATATTCGTTTTTTTAAATCGGCGGGTCTTTTAATGGAACATATATAGCATTATCAATTTTAATAAATGCCCGCGTGCCGGTAACACACTGTACACCTACTGTTTGACCTCTGCTGACTAAAATATGATTTTCTCTTTCTCATAAATGCAAATGTCACAGTGATAGATAGAGACTAAACGAATAACACCGTACACGTATAAACAAACTTGAAGCGAGAGCAATCAATGCATAAGTACCTATCAATGAAATGTTTTGCCCTTCTCTTACCGGTTTTATATCTGGCAAGATGTCGAAAGAGATCCATACTACGATCGACATAGTAGGCCTTGTAACAGGAGCAAAAAATTAAACTGTAGATTATTAACAGAGATCGGACAAATTTGCGTCATTGCTCGCAATAATGTGGACATAGCTCCAAAATTAATCAAAATGTTAATCAATTAATTATTTCTTGAAGAAAAAAAAATTAATTTCCGGAGATAATAGTTTATACGTGCTTATGATTGTTAGCAAAATGTTATTTGAAGTGGTTATCGTTTTCGTAAATATTTTTATATAATATAGAAGTTACGATTTTAAACTGAAACGATTATTTACACTAGAAATAATACCCAACAACAACTACATGGTAAATATCCTGCTATGATTATTATTTCTGAAGAAGAAGTTTTCTAGTTCTATAGATATAACGGAAAAAATACTGATTATTGTCTTTAATAAATCTATACTTTATAACAAACTTTTGTATTTGTTGACTAGTAATCAAATTATATGTTAAGTAAGAAATAAATAATTGATTAATATTTTGATTAATTTTGGAGTCATGTCCACATTATTGCGAGCAATGACGCAAATTTGTCCGATCTCTGATTATTAAGCTTGTGAGCAATTGTTTCTAAATGGTTTTAATTGAAAAAAAAATTGTTTTTCTTCAACATAAGTTTACGTGTACTTTTTTTACTTTTCTGGAGTGATATACGTGAAAGTATACTTTAAAACTGTACAGTAATGACTTTTAACTTTTTAACCGACTTCAAAGAAGGAGGAGGTTCTCAATTTGACTGTATGCTTTTTTGTGTTTGTTTCACGATAACTCGGTAGGTAAGTTATGAACCGATTTGAGAAAATATTGTGTATATGTTTGAAAGCATATACTCCCAGATGGGTCCCGTTGTCACCAAAATCGAGTTCTGATGACGGAATCCTGGAGAAATCGAGGGAACTCTTCAAATTTTGTAGGATAAATTGAAGCAATTTGGCTACTGATTTGAAGTCGGTTAAAATTTTGTTTTTAAAGTATAATATTAAATTTGCCCTCGATAGTAACGAGGAATCCCGCATAATATTTTTGCTACAGTAAATATATTTATTTATACCAAGACAATTGCAAACAAGCATAATACGCAGGCCCCTCATTCTGAGCACAGTTATACTTGAAATTCTTTGAGTTGGCCGATCTGCATCAAAGTAGTCCATTCGAAAAGCAACTTTACTGTCCGAGGAAGAAGATTCCAAATTCATTGACATTTTATTAAAAAGTCGGCCACATAATATTATCTGAACATTCTCAACCATTAAGTCCATAAATACGAGCAAGTAGCGTAAAAATGGTTATTTTTTTTGCAACGGACACTTAAACAAGTAACATACGAAAATTGCAAATGAGAGCTCGTAATAAAATAAATACGTCCAACCAGGCAACCACAACAAATTAATGTGAGCGACAATATATCATGTCGTCATATAACGCGATAAGAACTTAATGAATGCATGCATTTTGTTGCGTTTCGTCATATTTTTACGCGTATAACGGTACGGTGGATTACGATTACTAGTAGTGACATGGTTTTTGCCAGATAAAGGGGCGTGTCGTATTCTGTAACTTGTTTTAAGCTCATTTCAACGCTCACCCACTATTATATATTGACGCCGCGATTCGTAGTAATTAGGAATGGATGAAATTTTTAGAAATGCCTGATAACTTTTTTGGTCATAGGAATAACCTTCCTTAGCACCAGAAAAAAGTTACAGATTTTTAAGCTGCGTCAAGTTTTTTTGAAAAATATAAACAGTTTCCTCACTTACGTTTTGGGTCAGTTACGGCACCTTCCTCGATCGGTCTCATATTACAAAAAAATATATTAAATATGTGTGGTAAACTGACACTGGCAATGATATTGACACTTGCAGCAGCTATATTGGTCATTACTAGTGTCAGTTTACCACAGATATTTAAGATAGTTTTTTGTAATATGAGACAGATCAATCAATCAATCTGGTAAAGGTCGCGGGAGTCCGCTGGATGCGGGTGGCGCAGGACCGGTCAATTTGGAACTCTCTGGGGGAGGCCTATGTCCAGCAGTGGACAGCAGCAGCAGTGCCGTCTTTCGGCTGATATGATGATGATGATGAGACAGATCAAGGAAAGTGTCTATTTACCGTTCTTGACCCAAAACGCAAATGAGGAAACTGTTTATATTTTTCAAAAATAATTGTCGCAGCTGAAAAATCTGAAACTTTTTTCTGGTGCTAAGGAAGGTTATTCCTATCACCAAAAAAATAATCAGGCATTTCTAAAATTTTCATCCATTCCCCATTAAGCGTAGGTAGAGGTCTAGTTTCGTTAGGCGTGACGGGTGAAGTGAGAGTGAGATGCTTGGCGCGTAACAGAAAGGAATAGTTTTATGATAATGTGCGGAAAATAGGTAATTCCCAACGAGTGACGATGACCAAAAAACACGACAGTCAGGGAGAGTTTTTGATCGACACGAGAGAGAAGCATGAAACTGTAACTCTTATACATAGTCCATGTTGGAATTCTCATACTAAATAGATAGGAATTTCTAAAATTTTCCTAAGTTAAATTGCAGAAAAATTTCGCAATATAGGAAACTTTCCGTTGGCACATCAGTGGGCAGATATCATCGATTCGGTCCATCGGACTGGTGGTCTGCCCGCTGACCGTTTCGATGACCTTGGCCACCATTCAGTAACCCGTGTTGTCCATCTCCCATCGTTTCTTCTCGCCAAGTGAGCCCACCCTCACTTGTGTTATTCGTTTGCCAACGTCCACTACTTTCGTTTCTTCACTATTTTCGTTTTTAACTGATACTTTTGGTTTTGGTAACTTTGCGATTAAATTGATTTAAAGTATCAACCGTCGTCAGTTAAAAGAAACAGTAAAATTGATGAAGTCACGCTATATCATAATCATAAAACATCCCGAAATACTGGTCCTGCGAGTTTAGACGAAATGTCAATAAATGAAGTAAAATACACGTTTTTGTGACGTATCTGCGATAGCAAAATTGACTCGTTGGCCTTGATTGTTAACCGACTTCAAAAAAAGGAGGAGGTTCTCAATTCGGTTGTATTTTTAGGGTTCCGTAGCCAAAATGGCAAAAACGGAACCCTTATAGTTTCGTCATGTCCGTCTGTCCGTCTGTCCGTATGTCACAGGCATTTTACTCGAAAACTATAAGGTGTATTTGAATAAAATTTTGAGGATAGGTGTATTTTGTTAGCCGCTACAAAGTTTTGTAATTAAAATTACTAAAAAAAAATTTGAATAATTTTATTTAAAGAATCGATAGGCCTTTCAAAAAAAATATAAGGTTTCTCGGGATTTTTTTTGATTAAGTGAATACAGTCAGAGATAATCGCCCCGAAAGTCACTAAAATTCTGTAATTTTTGAACGGTGTATTTTAAAAATATGAAAAAATTAATGGCCAGTATACAACGCCATATTGGTACTCAAAGTGCCAATTGAACATAGACCTTAATAAAACAATTGATTGTGATTTCATCGTAATCGGTTAAAAACGCGTTTCAACTTTAACGTTACATGAACATTTTAAAATTTGTCGTAATAATTCAGGACAAGAAAGGAGCCCACGCGGCGCTGACAGCGCGCGTTTTAGATAGTTTCGCCATTAGTAAAAAAGAAAAAAAAATCGTTTCTGTAACCAAGAGCAGACGCGTTTTTGATTTGTTCGCTTTTTAGTTACTTGTTCATAAAAAGGACTTAGTTTATTTACGTATTTTAGTGTTTGTCTTCAAACATCCGCATCCGCCTGTGTCAAAAATATCGATTCCGCGATGTTGTATACCTATTGGTAGTTTTTATATTCTCTTATTTAATTTTCATCACACTTGCTCGTAAATGGTGTTATTCCATGCCTGTATACAGAAGGACAATGGCTTAAATTGTTCCCGCGATTTGTATTCCCTAGGGAGTAATGAGCTTGTGTGTGATCTGATTGGTTTAAGCAAATCTAGTTGCTCTGTGATTGGTTGAAAAAAAAATCTAGTTGGCCAAGCGCCGCAAGAATACTGCTCTGTGTTTGGTTGAAATATTGATCTGGAAGTGAAGTTGTCAATTTAGAAAATTTTTGATTGGTGCGGTTGTATGAAACTTAGATTTTCTGTCTTTTGTAGTTATTTATTTCCTCGCAAATGTGATAAAAATCATCGGGCGTAAGAATATTGCAAACTCGAGTCATCAAAAGCCCTCCGCCTTCGGCGTCGGGCTTCTGGTAGACTCTTGTTCGCAGTATTCCACTTACGCCCCTCGTTAAACAATATACTATTACAGGTCTCATAAGTTATAAGGAACTCAAATTAAAAGTGAATCAAAGATATATATAAAAAAAACCTTTAGATATAACTTCTTTTATTCTTATTACCTATAGATTATTTTAATAATCAATACACACTTTTTTATATTTTTATACACTGCTCTAAGAAGGATATAAAAAATTATGTCTTTTCACTTTTATGCAAACTTATTCACAGAGATAGGTGTAAGTAATTATAGATACTGCAAATAGTTGTAATAGACGTTTAAATTGGCCATAATTTTTAATGATTTCACTATAAGAAGTAGATCTCGGATTTATTTCGATGATGATGTCATTTGGTTGGAATCCTCTTTGAGCCTATTTGTATAACTGGTCGCAATAAAAATTCTATGGTATTTTTCTCCGATGGCAAAAACGGGACCCTTATATTTTCCTCATGTCCGTCTGTTCTTATGTCACAGTCATTTTACTCGAAAACTACCTATAAAGTGTATCTGAATTAAATTTGGCAGATAGGTGTATTTTGTTTTTTTTTTTTTGAATAAGCGATTGTAATCGGAGATCATCATCATATCAGCCGAAAGACGTCCACTGCTGGACATAGGCCTCCCCGAAAGAGTGCCAAAGTGACTGGTCCTGCGCCACCCGCATCCAGCGGACTCCCGCGACCTTTACCAGGTCATCAGTCCACCTTGTGGGGGGCCTACCCACGCTGCGCCTTCCGGTACGTGGTCGCCACTCAAGAACTTTTCCGCCCCAACAGCCATCGGTTCTACGTGCAATGTGCCCCGCCCACCTGCCACTTAAGTTTAGCGATTCGGAGGGCTATATCGGTTACCTTGGTTCTGCTGCGGATAGCCTCATTTCTGATGCGATCACGCAGAGATACTCCCAGCATAGCCCTCTCAACCCTTTGGGTGACTTTGAGCCTTCTTATGAGGCCCATAGTAAGCGACCACGTTTCCGTGCCATACGTCATCACTGGCAACACACACTGGTCAAAGACTCTCGTCTTGAGACACTGCGGAATATTGGACGAAAAGATGTGCCGTAGCTTCCCGAATGCTGCCCAGCCGAGTCGCATTCGACGATTGACCTCTTTCTCGAAGTTAGACCTACCTAACTGGACAGTCTGTCCTAGGTATATATACTCGTCTACAGTGTCCTAGGTATAGTATAGTATATGTTTATTGTCGACGATATTTTAGTTCCTATTTTTGACATTTGTCATTAAATTTCCGAGAACATTTCAAAGAAAGTGGCAAACAGAGTTTTCTAGCATCAGATGCCCTTCGGCCGCGTACGAAACCAAGGTTCGAAACTGGTTTCTAAATAAGAATTTACTTCTTGTTTCGAAATTGGTTTCGATAAAAGAATAATAATTCTTATCCCGAAACTCGTTTCGATAAAAGAATATTATTTCGCGGCCGAAGGGGTATTATGTAGGTCATCATCATCAATTTAAGAGCTAGGCTCTTGTCGGTGGAGTAACCGCCACTGATTTTTGTCCTCTGCCAGCCTCTTCACGTCTTCATACGACTCGACAGCCAGTTTCTCTTTTATTTGGCTGGTGTAAGTATGTCTGGGCCTTCCTCTACCTCTCCTTCCCCACGATCTTGCCCTCCAAGATGTTTAAAAAGAAGCTGTCGTGCCGTATTAGATGTCTTCTATTCTTTATTGTTTTTAACAAGCATCGACTCTCTCCTACCATCGTCAAAACCTCTTCGTTTGTCTTCCTTTCTGTCCAGCTTATTCTTTCCATCCTCCGCCAGCATTATGTAGGTAATGGTGAAAATTTACGCAAAGTTAAAACCAGAGGGTGCAAAAATTAAACTTGACAGCGACATCTATCATGAAACACTGGAATTAAAACCCTCATGATATACGGCATATATTTTGCAAATAAGATGATATTTTCACAACATTGTCATTGACATACAATGGACGGTGGCCGAATGGTAGGTTCTTTTGCATAAATTTGAGAAAAACAGTCACGGGTTCGATTCTTGATGAACATTCCTTATGATTTAATTTTAAACACTGATGTCAAATACTATAGGATACAATTGATACAAACGCCAATACAGTTAGCTGACCATCCTGTATTTATATTGAATCTTATTACAATGCACATAAAGTGATGTTACCTACGTGTTTATTGTGGTACCTTATATAGGTAACTATACCAATTTACCATAATAACTGTTATAACTTACGCATACTTACTTCCCATTCAGAAATACGAGTAAGAATGAAAAACTTTTTAAACTCATTTAGTAAAGTGCAGTGTAGATAATAGAACTGAAGATATATTAATAACTACAATTAACCTACCATTAGTCTCGATGATATAAATTACAATACAAGTACGTATATATTAAGTATTCAGGTAAGTTCTCGTTCTCGTGAACATTCTCAGAAGTTACCGAAAAGTTCTCATAAAGAATGTTTCGCAAGTTCTCGTTCTCGTGAACATTCTCAGAAGTTACCGAAAAGTTCTCATAAAGAATGTTTCGCAAGTTCTCGTTCTCGTGAACATTCTCAGAAGTTACCGAAAAGTTCTCATAAAGAATGTTTCGCAAGTTCTCGTTCTCGTGAACATTCTCAGAAGTTACCGAAAAGTTCTCATAAAGAATGTTTCGCCACTTTGAGAACTTCTCGTCGGTGTATTGCTAGTAGTAAGAAGGCGAAGACGTATCCTTTGTAATATTTAGCGATTATTAACGAATGGTAATCATAATTGGAATCCATTTTATTGCCGATTTCTAAATCGTGGCGCGGTATTGTGTTCATAGTTTATTCGATTGTACAATAATTTTAATTTATAACAATGTTTCAATATTTTTTGTGTTTTTTTCGGTTACAAAATTACCTACTGATAAATTTAATCGATTTCTGTCAACTGACGTAAGTATCGTTTGAATCGAACCCAATGCTTTGACACAAGAAGTTAAAAAAAAACGGACAGTGCTAGTCGGACTCGCCCACCGAGGGTTCCATACAAATTTCCTCCTACCTCGATGATTGATTACGTACTTCATATAATAGGTTATTTACGATACAAGTGCAGAAAATAGGAAATTACCTATTCGCACGTGTATCGTACAACGTTTTACAGTACATATGGCTCTTTAAAGTTTCAACATATGCACGGAAAGTGCTCATTTCCGCACTAGTGCGGGAAAGTAACACCATGTGTACTGTAAATAATATTTTTTTATGATTTAATTACAAATGTATAGCTTTCAGATTTTTTTCTGTACTGTAGTATATGACTATATTAGTTGCTAAATTTAATAGTTCTAGGTCAACGTAAAGTACCCTATAAATTTTGATTCCCTTGAGAGTGTCGAAATATACGTTTTTTGCGGCATAAATGGCCGTATCCTTTTATTACGTTAACTTAGAAAAGTTTGATTTTTTCACAGCTTCAAGGGACTATATACCTGAGTAGGTATATGGTTTTAAAGTCCAACTAGATATCTCCACGCGTTTCCGGGGTCTTGACAGATAGACGGAAAACAGAGGGATCCTATAAGTGGATACCTCTTTGCTCGCGTTCTTGTATAGGGGTACACTTCAAAATGTATCACGTGACTTCCGGAATAACTTTTTGTGGAGAAGCCTTATCTGCTTTCAAATAATTGTTTGTTACATGTTTTAATCCTTCTTTATTTGCCATTAGTTGTTAATCACAAAATGGTATTTAGTTTATGTGGCGGACATGAAAATAATGCTGAAATGACCGCCATCTTCAATGTATCGCGAGTCAAATGAGCTACGTCAGTCAATGTTGCCATTTGCCGATTTATCTGTACTTATACAGATTTAGTGAATTAATTCAGATATATATTTTACGGGTACCCCACAAACACTTTGAATTTAACAGTTAATTGAAAATGCTTATCTCAGTAGATTTTCCCTTTAGATTGAAATGGCGGGCGGACATGAAAATAATGCTGAAATGACCGCCATTTTCAATGTATCGCGTGTCAAATGAGTAGGTACTTGTACAGATTTTAGTGAATTAATTCAGATATATGTTTTACGGGTACGTATCCACTTTAATTAACGGTTGTATCTCCAACACAACCCGCATCTTTTTTCCTTTTGAGGTACGGAACTTTAAAAAAACATGGTACGGTATTATAATAAAATTACTTCATTCCTATGGTTAAAAACAAAACAAAATTCATTTAATTCAAAACAGCGTAAGTATTATACTTTCGAGTACTTACGAACGTCGACCCCCTAATCTTAGGTATTACTTGATTTTGTGAATTATTTTGATGGGCCCGCATTTATCTTAATCACTTATATGGATGCTGAGATGTGAAAATAGGAACTATAATATCAGACAATAATAGATTACTCGTACCATTGTAAATTGTATAGCAAATATTCATATTACTTAGATAGGCCTCTAAGTAATATGAATATCTTGCTATTTATGAACTTAGGATGTCGGATGAGCAGTTTCGGTGATTTTAGTGCGGTTATTTATTAAATCGTAAATCTTGTCTGTCGAGATTCTTCGCTATGTTAGATGTGTCGGTAGTATTTTACATTTTTAATGTATGCAGTGTTAAATGAAGTGTTACTTCCTCACGGATTGAAGTTTTGATGAACAAGTTATTAAATTATTTCTACGAAATATTAACACTTTGAATTGACAATGTCGCCACTGACTGACGTAGGTCTAAACGGATGTTTTTGTCAATTCAATCCTACGTGTTGAAATGTCAAAATCTTCCTATTACACCCTTTCAATGAAACTAATATAATTGACAACATTTAAAGATTTCAAGGCACTTTCACACGTCACTTTGGCACTCTTTGGGGGAGGCCTATGTCGGCTGATATGATGATGATGAAAGATATCAAGATGGTTAAAAGCGTTCGCTCGATTATGGGAATAATTACTGGAGAAAGCGGATATTGTAAGGGCGAGAGCACAAAAGCGGTCTGAGTCAGCCATTCAGATGAAAAGCGACCGATAGATCGATGTTGTGGACTATTCTTTATCCTCAGAAAGCTTTGTGTTCTCACTGACTTATGGATTTACAAAAATAAACTGGTTTTGTAAGGAATTGCGACTTAGTATTTCTTAAATCAATGGACCAAAATTGCTAACATTGACATTTTTCGGAGCAGAAATCATGATGTTTTCATTGCGTAAAGGTCGTCCGTCTTAAACCTGTTTGGTGACTTTTAGCATCAGCTGCTTTCGAGCCTGTTCTCGACTTTAATTACCACAGTTGTGACTGTGACACCTGTCAAAGTGGCTACCCAACTAACATTTGGGTAATAGCTAAGGGTATTATTATAACCTTAACCTTTATAAGTGAGTTATAATGTTCTCAGTTATAACTAATAGTCTTATAAAGGAGTTAAGAAAAATAATTAAGTCCTAAAGCATTATAAGAGTGTTACTCAAAGCAATTACACTTAAGATGTTAAAGCTTTAACCTGTTTTTAACACTTAAACACTTACAAGAGTGCTAGCTACAGGCAGAGACTTTATAACAGAATTAAGTCTCTTGTAAGTATTGAAACTTTTTCTAACGCTTAAGGTGTTAGGCAGATACACTTTAAAGACACTGTAACAGTGTTGTAAGTCAATAAGCGTTATAGTTGAGTTAACTAACGCCTAAAGCTTTAAGGTAATTCGCCATTGTTTTGGTGGACTCTAACCTACACATTGATTAGGTTATTCAATATTTGACATCAAGATTCTTCATTATTTATGTTACTCTTGCCATTATATGGATGCCACTTAATTTATCATGCCACTGGCCAAGAAACAAGAATAGAAAATGATAAAAACTTTAGATGTATATTTTAATGTTCATAAGTTTTATTAGAAATCTTTAATAAATCCTGGGCGCTTTAAAATTGAGATGGGAAACATGGTATACACTTACCGTAAAATCACAAGGGCAGACTGTTTTCACTTCATGTCACACACACTTCCAATTTAATTCACTTTCAATTAATACGACTCCATAGCTGTCAAATATTAATACCTATACTAACTATCTGCGCCATTTAGTCGGAAGACTATATTTGTCTCATAATTTTACGGGTAAAGAAAAGAGAAAGATGCTCACTTTATACTGCGTAAGAGCTAGACTCTTATAAAACTCTCAGCTTACACCTTAACCTGTAATTCGTGGGCCTCTTTCATAGTTATAAGGGTGTTAGAGCACGCTATAAGACCTTTTTTACAGGCATTCTTAACACCTTAACACTTGGCTGGAACCGATATAAGAATGATATAAGGGTTATTTTAACGCTCGCCTGTCTGGTTCTCTGCGGGCCACGTGGCCAAAGTAACTAAGAACCTTTTCATAGTTACCAAGTGATAGTCTTGTTCGGATCCCAAATGTTCATGTTTGGTTAGCCACTTACAAAATGAGCGTAGTTACATACAAACAAAAAAATATTTCTTGACGGATAATTATTTATTGTTTTTACATAAGTGACGTTGAAACCCTATCGTTACCTACTTACTGCACGGGTAATACAAAACCGTGTGATATAAAAAAAAACCGCCAAAAACTTTATTTTTGGTATACAAGCTTACGTAGCTGACTTTACTTTTCTGTATGCCGTCATCAACTACTAATTGAGACGATTCTAACGAGCCCAAACTCAACGGGGTTACGTCGGTTAAGTACTGAATGCCCATGGGCACCTTCTGTCTCCATCATCAGATCAGCTCGATGGTACCGTAATATTGAATTTTCATCTAAACTATACTTATACCCAAAATTTCAGTTCAATCGGTCACCGCGCGAAGTAGGTCAAATTTAACTGGCAAGTTTTTAATACACCGGGACAGGTGAATCTAAATAAACGCTTTTAATAATACCAACCAACCAACAACCAACAAACCAGACAAGTGCGAGTTCAACTCGCGTGGTGAGGGTTCCGTAAAATATTGAGAATATTCCCGTTACTTTGAATACTCAAACTTCTTATAGGTTTTCCTGTAATCTTTAGGCAAGTAACTATTTTCCATATTTTTTTCAAAATTTTAAGCCTAGTAGTTTCTGAGATACGGATTTTTTTCAGAATTTTAAGCCTAGTAGTTTCGGAGATACGTTACAACAACCCCTTTCAATTGATATATGTCACACAGTACAGTTTGCGAAACTTTTTTTAAATATTCCAGTTTATATAAATAAAGATATTTTATAGCGAGCGCAGGACCGATGGCTATGGCACTCTTTAGGGGCCTATATCCAGCAGTGGACATCTTTCGGCTGATATGATGATAATGATGATGATTTTAAAAGAGTGTTTCTCTCTAATTTATTACATTAATTATTTATTTGTTAACCCCCGACGCAGAGAGATCTGTGTATGTCTGTATCTGTCTGTGGTATCGTAGCTCCCAAAGGGATGGACCGATTTGAATGCGGTTTTTTTGTGTCATAGATAATTTTAATCCGAGTGTTCTGAGCTATGTTTCATCAAAATCGGTTCAGCCGTTTTTGAGATATTGAACTTTGGAATGAATAATTCGGGGGTTTTACAACTTTTATAAGTTGTAGTTAATTATCCATACTTTTGTGTCTATAGTATGTCGTGTTGCGTTCCGTGGGTCACGTACGGTGCTGTCTCAAAACCAGCGTTGTAGGTGTCTGTCTGACACCTCGGCATAATGCTGAGACAGCGACCGATTCACTGCCGCGAAGGCACACACAATGTGTCAATTGTATTGTATGTTTGCAGAGACATATATCTCTGTGTGTCTTTTGTATAGTGAACAAATGTCTTCTTTCTTTCTTTCTATGCTAGCCCCTCGACATCTGTATGTGCGCATGTATAAATCTACATATGCATAAGTTAAAAATATGTTTGTTTTTCTTGAAACTATTGTTTGCAGACATTTGACCCAACAATTATAGGTAGATACTAGGAATTGCTTGTACGACGAAGTCATTCAAAACAATTTGCAATTAACCTACCTTAAGGTCAGGGCTTTTAGTCTGCCACAACAAATTCAATTGATTTACTGTCATTCAGCACAAATGAAAAATTGACAACTAGAAATTATTGATCGAATCTGAATAATGTTCATTTGAAAATCCTCGACATGGAAAAATGTCCATCCTTAATAACTAACCTAGGCAATTAATTTCTTATTGGCAGGAGATGTTGCTTGCGCCACGTCCACTTTTTTTTTTTTGCTCAGTGGACGTGGCGCAAGCAACATCTCCTGCCAGCATCTCCTGATGATGCCTCGTAGAGAGGCGAAACACTTGTCGAGGTTTTTTCATTATTGGTGGTGGTTTGCTGTAATTATTTGCATGTTTATACGCAAATAGTTGCATTTGATCTCCGCTGATCGACCTGCACGTTTTGTAGCGGAATAGCAAAGCAATATTGTTCTCGTAATATATCATGAATTTCCGCAACGTAAATGATTCAATAAATTAATTAATTTCTTATTACTAACATAATTTTGTGTTTTTTTTTTCTTTTTAGGGTTCCGTACCCAACGGGTAAAAATGGGAACCTATTACTAAGACTTCGCTGTCCGTCCGTCCGTCTGTCTGTCACCAGGGGGGTAATCACGTAACGTTCCGAACGCGCGTCTGACAGTTAAATCTCAATCTAACTGTCATTTTTCCATATAAAATTGACGTTTAAATCTTACAGACGTTCGTAAGAAAAGTTACGTGATCGACCCACAGGCTGTATCTCAAGAGCCGTGATAGCTAGAGACTTGAAATTTTCACAGATTATGTATTTCTGTTGCTGCTATAACAACAAATACTAAAAAACCGGCCAAGTGCGTGTCGGACCACGCAAAACGAAGGGTTCCGTGCCTATTAAAAAGGTCGTATCGTCACAGAAATTTTACAGCACTTACGTCCTTTTCTTTGAGGAAGGCAGTTTTTCAGCAATATCTCGAAAACCTCTGAACCGATCTTGTTTAAAACAATTTTCGGTGAATGAAATCAATAAGCCCTATGTCCATGAATTTTTCCATATTTTTAAAATACACCGTTCAAAAATTAGAGGGGGGGGGGACAGAATTTTAGTAACTTTCGGGGTGATTATCTCCGAACCTATTCACTTAATCAAAAAAAATGTTAAGAAACCTTATATTTATTTTGAAAGGCCTATCGATTGATGTGCCACACGGGGGTTCACAATGAAAAATTTTTTTTTGACTTTTAGTTTTATGTATGGAGTGCACCCCTAAAAAAATTTTTTTTTGTCATTTTAATTACAAAACTATGTAGCGGCTAACAAAATACACCTATCCTCAAAATTTTATTCTAATACACCTTATAGTTTTCGAGTAAAATGCCTGTGACATACGGACAGACGGACAGACGGACAGACGGACAGACGGACAGACGGACAGACGGACAGACGGACATGACGAAACTATAAGGGTTCCGTTTTTGCCATTTTGGCTACGGAACCCTAAAAACCGGCCAAGTGCGAGTCGGACTGGGGCTCCCATACAACAGGCATGATTTTTTTGTTTATAGATAATACGGAAACCTTCGTGCGCGAGTCCGACTCGCACTTGGCCGGTTTTTTTGTGTTTATATAGATACCCGATGTCCGAAATAAATAATTTCATTTCATTTCAGTAATGCTAAAATGTAATTACGTCCGGTCCATATGAAATTATGACATTATATGAATTTTGTACAAAATAGGCTATTTTCATTTAAAATTTTGATATTAATTTAAATTAGACAACATACAATTTGCACGTATTTGAATATGAACTTATTTCATACTAGAAAAAATTCCATTTGGGCTATATTCATTAATTCATTATGGACAAGTTTTTTCTTGTCCATAATGAATTATTGAATATAAATTGGTAAAAAAAATGGAATTGTATCAATCGATGTATGGAAAATCAAGTAAATTGCTGTTTTGGTCGCGAAATACTGCGTCCATAGTTTTAATACAATTGTTTTCTATAAAAGCGTAAAGATTCTCTGTAGCTGTTGTACAATAAAGAGATGCATATTTTTTCTAAACTTTCAAGGTTCATATTTGTTTATGATTTTAATTATATTACGTAATTTTTACTTCATTACAATTATTTGATGAATTACTGTCCATTTAGCAACACTACTTATCAAATCACCTGGCCCCTATTTCATCAAATCGATAATTGTCGCCTGACAATGACAATTCAACTGACATGGCTGCGTCGACAGGTTAAGGTGGTTGCTGGACAGCTTATTGACCCAGCAATGTACGTGGAAGTGTCATTGTCAGGTGAGAATTGTCAAGATGGTGAAATAGTGTCACCAAAGTGAATACAGGCCTTTACGTGATAACCTGCAGCAGGGCTAGCACAAGTGACATCGCGAGCGCGACGCGATCTACCCTCCTCTTTCTAATTTGCACAGTGAGAGTGAGACAGTGAGGCGCCGAGTCGCGCGCGACTTGACCTGGAAGCAAGTTGTGCTATCACAGATTGAAAGTCGCGCGCCTTAGGCTCTGGTCTCCTATAAAATCACGCCGTACGCTGCGTCACGATGCTTACTATGGAGATGTATTGTTGTGGCCGACGACCACAACAGTACATCTCCATAGTAAGCATTGTGACGCAGAGTACGGCGTGATTTATAGGAGACCATGGCCTTAGGTACCGATCGGCTACGCAGTCGACGTCAAAGACATGTACACATTTTTGCACCTTATTCCATTGCAATAAGGCGAAAAATTAATACATAGATTTGACGTCGACAATTATGTTGCTTCGTGAAATGGGAGGAAAACAACTGCGATCTTCTGTAATATAAGGTCAACGTAATATTTCCCCAGGTTCATCATCATCATCATCATATCAGCCGAAAGACGTCCACTGCTGGACATAGGCCTCCCCCAGAGAGTTCCAAATTGACCGGTCCTGCGCCACCCGCATCCAGCGGACTCCCGCGACCTTTACCAGGTCATCAGTCCACCTTGTTGTGTTCCCCAGGTTGTCTTGCACCAATTATGACTATTTATGAGCGAGCCTTGCCTCTCTGTGTTGCGGCCAAGGCAGTGTATTCAGGAACATTGTTTCCCTAGTATACGTGTGTTTAGTACACTGATTTCCCTCCAGAGTTCAGTAAAACCCACTGGTCATTACCCCCCGTTTCCTCTTTATTTTCCGTGTCGCTCGAAATCGTGCCTGGAATTCTAAAACTGCGCTTACAAAAACACCAACCTCAGATTGAGCTCGAAAAACGTTAACTTCTCGAGAATAAAGCTCATAATTGAGTGTTTTATCGGAACGCGGTGGTTGTTAAAACTATTCGTTCCAGTGATGCTTATGTGTATGTACTTAAGGTGCGTTTCTGTACGGTTTGTGAAACATAAGATGGATGTTAAGCAGAGGTCAGTTGTTTACCGGCCAGTGTTTTCAGTGTGTAAGTAAAACGGCGTGTTTAAGTAGAATATGCTTGTTTGTTGTTACGTTTCGTAGTCAGGGGAGTACCGCAATCACGACTCTTTGGGGATATAAAACAAGATGGTGGCCGGTTAACGTTTCAACACTTGCAGACAAATAATGACAGATGATGAAACTGAAGCTAAGGGTGCCAGGTACAGTAAGAGTCATATTCATATCATATAGTTTACAGCAGCCAAAGTAACTAAATATATCGTAACACATCCACCACTGTATTTGCGTGCCTTCCAACTTTCAAGGAACCTCAACAAACCAATTATTTTATTTAGGTAACCATGTTATTATTACTTATTTATTGGATAGCCATTAATTTACCCAATAAATTATCAGTCACAGCACTTAATTGCACGTCACCCATAGGATCAGTAGCGATATAAAAGGGGATTTAATTAACGATTAGGAGGCTTCCAGAATTTAGCGCAGCTTTTATGCAGTAAAGAGGTATCCCGGATCGGAGTGCTTAAGATCGGTATAAGTAAGTGGGAATTGAATAGAACTGCAGATTGTTATCGGAGTTTCTATCTGCGAATGGAGTTTTTCTGGCCGAATAAAAGGTTCATTTGCAACAACTAGCTTGCGAGTTTTATTACATTGCAGGGTTTGATTGAATTCGTCGTATTTCAGTAGCCCGCAGCCCCGCAATGTTACGCCTTGGCCACGACTTTGGTCTTAAGCGACCTGCGGCAGCGGTTTTTCTAATTCATTGCGCGTGATCCCAACTAACCACAGTGCGTTGCGCGTCTCGACCGCGCAATGAACAGATAACACGCTGCCGCAGGTCGCTTAAGACCAAGTCGTGGCCAAGGCGTTATGAAAATCGCATACGACTTGTTGCACCAAGTAAATGGCCCTTTGGTGGTTGTAGGCGACGGGTGCAGGCACAGGTCGAGAGGAGCGAAATTAAAACGACAGGGGGTTGATTTTTAAGGTAAAGTGCTTGAGTGCATGGACATGCGTGTATCGCTCGGGAGCTTTATGGTAACTGAACTGGGATTGGCCGATTGACAGCCGCAGCACACATATGCATGCGCTCGCGCACACAACACATAGGAAACAACGGCGGTGAGTAAGTACCTACATATGTTATTTTACCAAATTTTATATTTATACTAATTAATATGTTTGTTTATTTTTTATGTTACAGGTTTACGTTTAGGTGCGGTTGTATAGCGTCGTCTACAGTGGTAATTTAGGGGATGTAGACAAACTTTATCGTTATATTTTATTTTAATCTATATTTGGGTGGATTGCAAAAAATTGTACATAGTTAAGGGCCCTAATCTAATCTATGCTTCAACTTTTTTCCATTGTGTAACGACAATTACCTATAAAATGTCGTTACACAATGGATTTTTTTTCCATTGTGTAACGACATTTCTTCTTGTCGACCTTCCATCTTGGACTGATTTGTTCAATAACTGTATAAAAAGTAAAATATATAATAATAGTAATGACGACCGGCTAGCCTGGTGGGTATAGTGACGCTGCCTACGAGGCTGAATCCTGGGTTCGAATCCCGGTAAGGGCAAATATTTGTGAGATGAGCATGAATATTTGTTTCTGAGTATTTAAGTATATATATACAGGATGACCCAATACAAATTCAAATTTAACCTTTACTAAAATAACATTATACATAACTATCGAAACAGGAACAGAACCGATGGCCATTGGGGTGGAAAGGTTCTCAAGTGGCGACCACGTACCGGAAGGCGCAGCGAGGATTGCCCCCCCACCTTGTGGGGGGGGGGGCAATCCTCGCTGCGGGCTGGAGTCCGCTGGATGCGGGTGGCGCAGCACGTCTAGCACAACTTGCTGCTCAGTCGCTTCTCGCGCGACTAAGCGTCCCCTATCTCACTCGCACCGTACAAATTAGAAAAAGAGGGGTAGAGCTTTCTTGACTCGCGTCGCGTTGCAGCGTCAGTTGCGCTAGCCCCGCAGGACCGGTCATTGTGGCACTCTTTGCGGGAGGCCTATGTCCAGCAGTGGACGTGTTTCGGCTGATATGATGATGATGATGATCGAAACAGGATAAAAACTTAATTACCACTCGATCAAGGACTAATTCGGCGCAACGAAACACAAGACTTGTGTATGTGTGTGTATTATTCATGCAATCATTATCATTACTCATAGAGTACATCTGAAAGTAATGTAATAAACGATGTCATTATTTTATTTTAATTGTCTGTTTTTACCTCGCTCTTGGCCTCTGCTCTTCGACACGTGCCCTTAAGAAAATAATAGATTCAAAACATCATTCAAGTAAATTGATCTAATGGTAGAAAAAATATGATGGATAGCAAAATAGTAACGGGAGATACTACTTATTGCGAGTTTTATTTCAAAGACTGTGTCCTTTTACTTTTTATTTGGTTTATCTATACTTACTCCGGATTGCACGTAGAACCGATGGCCGTTGGGGCGGAAAGGTTCTCGAGTGGCGACCACGTACCGGAGGGCGCGGCGTGGGTAGGCCCCCCACAAGGTGGACTAATGACCTGGTAAAGGTCGCGGGAGTCCGCTGGATGCGGGTGGCGCAGGACCGGTCAATTTGGCACTCTCTGGGGGAGGCCTATGTCCAGCAGTAGACGTCTTTCGGCTGGTATGATGATGATACTTACTTTTACTTGTACAGTAAAGTGTTTGTATACATACAAATAGGTACTTTATAATATGTTGGTATATTTTAATTAAAGATACACAACCGTCTCAATATTGCCTACTGTTTGAAGTACTAATATTTGACAATTTGGGTTATCTATTTTTTATTATTTGCTCTTTTTATTATTTATATATTTTTTTGCTTATTACAAGTTTTATATAGGAAATAATGATTATAAGAGCAGTTGAACGTAATTCAGTTTTTAGGGTTCCGATACCTCAAAAGGAAAAAACGGAACCCTTATAGGATCACTCAGTTGTCTGTCTGTCACAGCCGATTTGCTTCGAAACTACTGGACCGATTGAGTTGAAATTTGGTACACATAGGTAAATTGGTGACCCTAAGATGGACGTGTAAAGTAAATTAATTAGTTCTGAACAAGGGAGCCACTTTCGGGGGCTAAATTGGAAAATTAAAAAAAAAAGTTTCGCAAACTGTATTGTGCGACATATCAAATGAAAGGGGTTGTTGTTAGCATGTCAGATATATTTTTTTATAATTTTAGCAAAAACAGATTTGAAGTAATTTAGAAAAAAAGACGAAAATTGACCATTCCCCACCCAGGAAGCTAATGCTCCGAAACTACTAGTATTTAAATTCTGAAAAAAAATATGGAAAATAGTTCCTTGCCTAAAGATTACAGGAAAACCTATAAGAAGTTTGAGTATTCAAAAACACTTATGAAATTTAGATTATATATGGAACCCTCACCACGTGAGTTGAACTCGCACTTGTCCGGTTTTTTCTTAATGTAATTACATCGCCCATTTGGGGTGCTAAGACCGCATGCACATATTGCACATGTCTTCCGGATGCACGCGGAGCGATGGGCCAAATTGACCACCGAATGGACCCACAAGATGGCTACCGAGGTAGAACCAGAACGAAAGGTTTTTACAAGCTTTTTTATTTACTTTCACCAGTTTCACCTGACCGTTGTCTGTAATAATCAAATCTTGCAAGTTAAATTTGATCCACTTCCCGGTTTCCGATTGAGCTGAAATTTTGCATACCTACATGTGTAAAACGCGTGACAATGCAATATTATGATGAGTATGATGACATGGTGCTGATCTGATGATGGAGCTGGAAGGTGGAAATAGGAACTTCGCAATGAAACGACACAACCTCATCGAGTTTGGGCTCGTTAGAATCGTCTCAATGAGTAGTTGATGACGGTATACAGAAAAGTACAGTCGGCAATAACAGCTTGTATCAAAAATGAAATTTTTGACGGAAACTTTTTACTTGTACGGTTTGCTCGGCAGGTGAGGAACAATATAATATAGGGTGATAAATATATATACAGCCTTGGACAAAAGTATTGAGCACGTTTTAGTTTCTCGTACAAAGGTCAAACTTTAAATGGTGCATTTATATAATATGTTATATTAGAAAGTTGTGTATCTATCTGAAAAATTAGTCATATTTATTGACGTTATAAGAGAAATTCCGTGAAAAAGATATAAAAATAAAACTTTATTGTAAAACCCGACTTTTTCTAGCTTCAGTTTTCACACGCAAATAGCAATTTGAAAATGATATTATATTAGTGATTTGCACATGTTCAGACACTTATTATATTTTACGTCTTCGTGTATTTATGAAATTGAAAAATAATACTTTATCCATAAGTTACAGAGGAAAACGTGGGGTGCTCAATATTTTTGGCCGTAAGGCTGTATAATATGGCTGTCAGTTAGTTAAATGTAAAACTACCTATTACACATCCCAAGATTTGGCGTAGGCACTAGTTTTACGAAAGCGACTGCAATCTGAACTTAAAAACCAGAGGGAAAGAGGGCACATTAACATCAGCCAACAAAAAGGCTGGACCGCTATTAAATCTTTCTATAAGTTTGTAGAAAAAAGAAATAGTGCCTAAATTGATGTTAAAGGCAGCGTCCGCTACTCGAGTTGATTAAAAAAAAACGAAATTGGAATTTTAGTTATAGTTTTATACTGGATAACGTAATCAACATTAGTTTGACCCTTATTTTATTCATATCACAAACATTTATTAATTAAACTCACTCAATAAAAATGTTTAATAATAATCTCTGCACCACCTACTGCATAATCTAGTTTTATCTCTTTCTCCGATACCCAAAGATTGTCTGGAAGAGATCGCTCTTCAGCGATAAGACCGCCTGTTGTCTACCTCTACCTACATGTTATTGTATTGTTTCTCTCTGTAACTGCTTTGTTTGTGTAAGGTGTGCAATAAAGAGTATTTGTATTGTACGAGTATTGTATTGTTTTTTCGACGCGTCCTGAGGGTAACGCGCGATGTTAGTGGCATTTTCGCGCATGCATGTAGCCTCACCGTGAAGCTACATGCATGCGCGAAAATGCAACTAAGAGGACGCGTCAAAATAGTACATTGTTGAAGAGGCTAGAAATATTGGTCGATCGCTGTTCAAACTGTCCAGCAATAACATTGTTGGACAGTTTGAAGTCATAGATGGCCTGTTCTGGCGAAGTCCAACTAACCCCAGCTTTGAAGCCTGATTTCTGACCATCTTTTGCCACATTTCCGAGCAGTGGCGTGAATAAACATTTTTATATAGTAAGTTTAATTAATAAATGCTTCAGTCGCAATGAGAAGTTTCAGGGCAATTAAATATAGTTAATTGTTTTTTTTTTTTATCTTTTTAAGAATATTTAATACTTAATTACCTACATTTAGTTGCATACAGCCATTGTAGCCGAGCAGTAAGTCACGCGACTTTCAATTATGCAGGCCAAGGGTTCGACACTTACAATAATTATTTAGGCACTGTGGTATTGATGAATTGCTTCAACAATAATACAAGCAAAAATATGTGGAAAAAATCAATAAATATGTGAACTTATTGCCTCTTGCCAATGATGTAATATAAAAAAGAGGTAGATATGTGATAGCGCTCCAAAAATGGCACACTAAAATTCAGTCAATTGCACCAATTTGCCTCAGTTTCGAATCGTCAATGGAAACGTTAGCTGTCAGATTTGGTGGCCATTTTAAACACGGAATTTCGTATAGACAACATATCTACCTCTTTTTATATTACATCATTGCCTCTTGCCGCTTAACTAAACTAGGCTCTCACACACACACCTCGGAGTCGATACACCCGATCGCGTTAGGAACGAATGATCACGCACTATGCATGAGGCGAGCGTTTACGAGCGATAACTCGATTAAAAAAAGTCCCTAGCTGTCAGACCAACTCACACTGTATTTGCCGACCACACAGGTATTAACCTTTTTTTCACCCAGGGGAAATCCATTATGGATCCCATGTACCCGAGTCGGGAGAAGCCGAGCGGGTATGTCCGACTCCCATGGACTAAAACCCCTGGAGCCGTAGCATGGTTGGCCTTATCACGCGACAAGTGACAATATAACAGTGTCGTCTCGTTCTATCGAACGGTGTCAGCCAGTGACGCACGCTCTATCCTATCACCTATCGCGTGACAAGGCCAACCATGCTACGGCTCCTGGGGTGTTCCACCACTCGCTTTTGGACAGAGCCCCGGGAACGCTATTGCACATATCCGGAACTCTGTGTCAGCGTTGCCCTTGCGGGCCCACGTAAACACAGGTATTAGCCTAACCTAACCTCTACTTGCAAAAACATCACATTCAGGCACTGATGCGAGTAGCGCATTATGCAAAAGAGCTCACGAACATAATACATTGGTATATTATTACGATTTCCTCTGCAACCTTGAGTTTCTTTACACATTTTCTCCCGTACAACATACCTATTATTATAAGATAAGACTTAAGTGGACCTAGATTAAACACCGTGTACTTAGTGGTGTGGTGTATTACCACAAAGTACACAGGTACTTTGTAAGGTCACTTAAGGTCGACAATCCTGTCAAATTGTATAGGAATACAATAGTACATTGTTGTAGAGGCTAGAAAGTAAGCACTTTCGGCCACGGCTTAACATAGTGCTTTTCACGCCTACTGCAAGGAAATTGCAAATAATTATAATTTTAAATCAAAATTAAAGATCATAATATTAAACAGGCTCGCTTGCCTCGCGCCCGGCGCGGCGGAGAAGGAGCACAGGCAGCGAACGCCGGCGCGACCGCGCGCGGTGCCCTATGATTGGTCGATCGCTGTTCAAACTGTCCAACAATAACATTGTTGGATAGTTTGAAGTTATAGATGGCCTGTTCATGCGACGTCCAACTAACCCCAGCTTTGAAGGCTGAATTCTGACCATCTTTTGCGAGCAGTAGCGTGAAAAGAATATTTTTGCGAAAAGTGTAATATTAAATAAAAGAACGCGACTGTACCTTTTTAGGGTTCCGTAGCCAAAATGGCAAAAACGGAACCCTTATAGTTTCGTCATGTCCGTCTGTCCGTCTGTCCGTCTGTCCGTCTGTCCGTCTGTCCGTCTGTCCGTATGTCACAGGCATTTTACTCGAAAACTATAAGGTGTATTTGAATAAAATTTTGAGGATAGGTGTATTTTGTTAGCCGCTACAAAGTTTTGTAATTAAAATTACTAAAAAAAATTTTTTTAGGGGTGTACTCCATACATAAAACTAAAAGTCAAAAAAAAAAAATTCATTGTGAGCCCACGTGTGGCACATGAATCGATAGGCCTTTCAAAATAAATATAAGGTTTCTCAGGAATTTTTTTGATTAAGTGAATACAGTCAGAGATAATCGCCCCGAAAGTCACTAAAATTCTGTCCCCCCCCCTCTAATTTTTGAACGGTGTATTTTAAAAATATGAAAAAATTCATGGACACAGCGCTTATTAAGTTCATTCACCGAAAATTGTTTTGAACAAGATCGGATGAAAGGTTTCCGAGATATTGCTGAAAAACTGCCTTCCTCAAAGAAAAGGATGTAAGTGCCGTAAGATTTCTATGACGATACGACCTTTTTAATAGGCACGGAACCCTTCGTTTTGCGTGGTCCGACACGCACTTGGCCGGTTTTTCATTCTAATCACTCAGATTTGAGTCTAAGGCAAAAAGAGCGTGAGTCATATGTGCAAAGACTCGAGTTTTATAAATAACGCGAGCCTTCGAACAGGCTTGCAGCGTATACTTTTAAAAGCAAGGGTAAAATGTAATAAATAAATATAAAATAATCATTGAGAAGGAATTTGTAATTGAAGTTTTTTCATAATTGGTGGTGGTTTGTTGTATGTGCGGAGGGAGGGTGGGAATGCCTGCATGCAAAAATATGCAGGTAGTTAGGTACATCTCATTATCACTTATAGACCTGCACGTCCTTTGGTGGAATAGGTAGCAATTAAATATATTGTTTCAAAAGCTTAGCGTGGATTTGTGCGAAGTAACGCCTGATTCTATCAATTACTCAAAATAAATATGCTACCCCATTTAAACAAAAGTGTACGTTTCATAATTGAAGAAAGACCGATCCAAACCATAGAATGGCTTGTGTTCGGACTCGCTCATCATTTTTTTGCCCTTATTCCATTTACTTGGAGTCGGCGCAGCAGTTCTTTTATTTCTTACCTCCCTGCCACTCGTCATCTCGTCACTTACTTCCTTCCTCTTTATATCTTCTCTGACATAGTCCATCCACGTTTTAATCGTCTCTTCCAACTCTCCACGTCGATACGTAATACTTTTTTGGTCACATGACTGTCATCTTCACATAACACGGATTTTAAATTCAATTTGATACATCTACGCGTTCCCGAGAAATCGGTCAGTCGAGACGTTCATCGGTCAAAACTAAATTTTATAACTATGTCGCAGTGGCGCCGCATGCGATCGATTATGGAACAACTTCCGTTTTAGATTTAAAATTGTTAGTTTGGTTTTTAAGAACTTTATTTTGATTGTAAATTTCAAATCGTTAATTTAATTTGGTTTTGATTAAAACGCCATATTTTAATGATTAAGGAAACGTCAAGCGGAAAGCTTAGGTGTGGTCGTCGCAGAACTAGTTGTTAAGTTGGCTAACCTGATTATCGGATGTGACAGGTTGATCAACCTAAGTGGGTAGTTATAAAAAGGGAAAAATAGAGAGTGGGGGATTCTTGCTCGAGGTGCCAGTCGTAACGGACGTCAAGCTAGTTCTGTGACAAACTCACCACGTTTCCAATATTAATCCAATTACATCCGAGTAATCGAGTAAGATTTTGTTGTGATTGTGATTGTGAACCGAAAATACATACCTGCTTTACAAAATACCAGTGTTATTTCATGAATCCCATCATGCCTGGAAACGAGTGCGAAAATAACGTAGACATGGACCCCACACCTGACACATGAGTATTGTTTTGTTTCTCGTGAGGTACGGAACCCTAAAAAACTAGAAACTAACGGTGCTGTGAGTTGAAACAGTTTGTGAACATAGCAGGTCAAATATTATTCCTTGACCGCTGACACGTAATCGTTCTGTTCCTTACCTCCTTTATAGTTATTTTAGTTCTTGCATGCAACAGACGTTCTCAATAAGTAATAATGTTTTGGCAGCTACTCTTGCTTGCCACGGGAATTTGGGCTTTATGTTACAGGTGGAAAAGGCGGGCACTTCACAGTGTCAGTAAGCAAGTGCCATTTTGTGGGCTCCCGGGTCTACCCTTGCTTGGGCAGGCCCATTTGTTTGCTGGTAATGATGAAGGTAAGCTATTAAATTGTCTCCCTCTTGACTTTTTCTGTTGTAGCTTTTTGAAGACTGGTTAGCCTCATCATCATGAAGAATCCCGGTAAGGGTAAATATTTGTGTGATGAGCATTAATATTTGTTTCTGAGTCATGGATGTTTTCTATGTATTTAAGTATTTATATCTATTATATATACCGTCTTCTATAAATAACACAAGCCTTATTGAGCTTACTGTAGGGCTAGTTCGATTTGTGTAAAGTTGTCCCCTAATATTTATCTATTTATTTTTAATACAAAATACTCAAATTCCATAATGCCTTATGTCATTAAGTTCGCCTTTTGTATTTAACTTGTTACTGTGAAATAAAGTTCAAATAAAAAAATAAAAAACCCACGGCTGCTAAACTGAGAAAATATCGCAGTAGTTGAAATTCAAACCAGATACTCAGAATATAAGAAATAAAAAAAGAAACTTCTAAGTTAACGTAAAAAAAGATACGGCCGTTTATGCCGCAAAAAACGTACGAGTATATTTCGACACTCTCAAGGGAATCAAAATTTATACGGTACTTTCCTATGAAATTTGGCAAGTAATATCGTCTTATACTACAAGTACAGGGAAAAATCTGAAAATTATACATTTGTAATTTTGTACGGAACCCTCGGTGGGCGAGTCAGACGGTTTTTTTGTATTTTGCTTTTTGGCTAGTAAAAGTGACCTTTGTGGGCATATTTGTAGAATATCTAGAAAAAAAATAATTTGACTTAGAGGACTTGTCCTACTTTTACGTGGCATAGTAATTAGGTATACCGGTTATCCTATGTTTATAAATATATATTACATATATGTTTTTTAAAGGTAAAGGTAGGTAGGTAAAGTAATATGCATAGGGGATATTTGGATATTTGTTACTTAATCTCAAAAAAATGCCAGAGAATCATTTTCAAGACGTTAATAGTTTCGAAACTTAAATTAAGTGCGAACTTACCTATTGTAGTCTTACCGTTTATAATGAAAATGCCCTTACATCCAATATTTGACAGCTGTCATCCCAGTACAATTTATGTCATCTTATGCCATCATTGACGTTTATTGTACCGGGATGACGGCTGTCAAATATCGGCTGTTAAAAAAATCTAATTATAATGAGGGCTACTGTTTTTGCGCTCACCAGTTGGCGCCACTGGCGTATCGCGTCCAGAAATATAGCTATTAAAGTTTGTTATTACTGACGTAAAACAAAATTTACATTTAAATCATGCTTAAAACAGTAAATCAATCATTTAAAATAATAATACTCATTATTATTACCTCATATTTTTGCACAAGTTTTTCTTAGATTCGCTTTTAAAGCACTGAGATTCATTGACCCGTAACACATATTTTCCATAAATAATCTCAGCTGTGTAATATATTCACAATATTATTGGGAATTATGGAAAAACCCACAAAATCCACTCACAAACTATGACATTTGACATTTTGAAGCCTCGACGCGCCACCAGCGCCTCTAGCGGCAAATTCACTCGTGGCAGCCCTCATTAAGGACAAGGACCTCCGGAGACCGTGCTCCGGAAATCGGAGAGGTGCTGGTGGTGCTGAAGAAGTAAAGCGCAAGCGTTCCTTCAGCCCACCACCAAGGCACAAAGATGGCAGTCGGAGAGGCTTTTTTTAGCCCTCATTAAGACGGTGCATGTGACGGTAGGGGTGCGAGGCATGACCAGGGATCGGATACCGGTATTTTCACCATACAAAAATACCGGTTTTATTTCGTTCAATTTTGTTCTTTGGTTTATAATATCATTTTTGATCAGGCTGTCTAATAATACGAAAATTTTACCTAAATACATGATAGAGTCCTACATTGAGAGCTTAAAATAATTCAAAATATTAGACTACCTCGGGGACTTTTGAAAAAACCGGTTCCGATCCCTGGGCATGACATAAAAAGGGTTCCTAAGAGCAGCTGGTAGTGGGTGGCAGGTCCCTATCCCCGCACCGTCTCAGTTATGCGGCGACCTATAATAGTTATTTACATTACAGATCGAATGAAGTTCATACAAACGCTGGGCCGGATATCTCTGAAACATGGCGGCATGACGTCATTATGGATGGCGAATAAGTTATATGTCGGTAAGTATATTTACATCTCATCAGTTATGCCAGTATAGTGATCATAAAAATAAAACATGAAGACTATTAATTCACTTCAGACGAAGGATCAGGTTTTCAGTTCATGAAAACCTGATCCTTCGTCTGAAGTGAATTAATAATTAACTTTAAAAACAAAGTTTTAGCTGACTTCAATTTAGGACTCCGGCGAGCCAAATGAATATTTCCACATTACCTTTCCACTTTACCACATGGACTGCTTTCCGAGAGTATATACCTTGATTATTACAGACGACAACCATATCGTTGTATGTGTGCCGATAGTATTTGAGGAGTTCCGTCGATTTGGCACACTTGACATTCGTTGCTATTTCAACGGAATCAGATCAGAATCAGTAACGTACTTTTACACTTTTAAGTACGTGTTCCATAAGTCATCTGTGGTCTTCATCATCAGTTACACTTCACCAAATTTGTGATTTCCGTGTGTAAATACACTATAATAGAAAATACCGAAATTACTACATGCGTGCCTTCTATATTTGAGGAGTTCCCTCAATTCCTCACGGTTCCCATCATTCAACTGAAGTTTAGATAACAATGGGACCAGCCTGGAAGCATGTGCTTTCAAATAAGAAAGAATTGTACGAATCGGTTCTTAAATGATGGAATTCTGAGGTAACAAACATTAAAATAAATACAACTCCTCCTTTTTTTGAAGTCCAGTTAAAAAGCCTATATATTCTTGCAGTAATTGCTGACCCAGTACATGCTGAAGTCGTTTTAAAGTCTTGCCTGGACAAAGATGACACTACCATGAAATTTCTACGAACCGTCTTGGGTAATGGAAACATATTCGCTCCAGGTAAGTAAGACAAGATGGTATTGAATAAATTTATTACGTTAAATACAGTATATATATAAAATATCATGATGGGCATTCCGCAGCCGTCTTCGCATCCAAATCTTTCTATTCTTCTTCTCGTTCCTCTAATTCTCATAGAGACCGCTCCGATGATTGATATTTGTATTTTTACTTTGATCTAGCTTATTATTTGTGAGTATGGCTTGGACCATTTTTCGCATAGCTTTAGAGATGTTTTCTTTATAAAGGATTCATATTCTATTCCGAAAATGCGATCACAGGAGACTACAAGGGGAGTAAACGAGGCTCTAAGATCTTCTGCAGCCAGATCGTATTTGCGATGTTTTTCACGAGCGTGTATTTGGGCGATTGTGGGCCATGTGAGTAAGCCATATGAAGCGGCGTCGGCATTTACAATGCGATCGTCAAAAAACGCCTTCCTCGCTGGCTCCCATACACTTTCCATTAGTAAGTCACTTATTAGCCCTGGTTGATCTAGGGTTGCGGCTCGCATTATTGGCTCAGTACTAGCCGAACCCCATGCTAGTTCTGCCCAGTTTTTGATGTCGTCTCTGTGTTGGTCCTGGCCTCTTTTTATGAGCACTCCTCTCTTGCAATTAAGTGCATGGTTCAGGTTGAAACTATTTTCTCCACAACCATCCATACTTTATTTTTATTTTAGAGAATAGGCAAATAAGCAACTCGATGGCAAAAGGTATTATGAAACCCGTGGACATAATAGGGGTGTAGACACTAAATAAAATAATCAATAATGACGTATTTTGTCGAAAAAGGATTAATCGTAGTTAAATGGATAAAAAAGCAACGCAAGAGGTCAAATAATCACAAAGTTATAAGTATCCTAATTTTTAAGAGGAGGCATGTTCTGTCCCTTTTCCGCAAAACGCACCTTCATATGGAACGATTATCATTTACTATGACGCTCAAGGATCGTGACGTCACGGGCTCCGAGCGTTTTCTTCCTCTAACAAGCAACATTAAAACGGTTGTAGTATGGGATTTTTGTCATAGGCATATTTTTTTGACTTCTTTCTTTTGAAGTAATAAAAAAAAATGATTCTACATTCCTATTATGCAATCTTACGGCTCAGCCACGAACCACGACTTAGAGCGGGGCCGGCAGAGAGTCTTATCAACCCATTCCCGGCCCGTGACGACACGTATGCGTCCCTACGCAGTAGTCGCTTTCCGCTACATACGAGGAAAACCACGGGATCGGGTACGAGCGTAGCGCGTAGCAATTCTGGGCACTGATATTATTGTTCTTGTTCTGTTTCTGGGTATTGTTTTTTCGTGATAATGTTCAACCTATTCTTTAACGGGATTAGTTGCGTGGCAAGAGTTTATATTATAGACATTTAACTACCCTGCCACCGCTGTCTTCTGGCTTACGGAAAAAATAACACCAAAGTGTCCACCTAACTAACATAAACCTAGGTTTTATTATGACCGTGGAAGTTGGAGGCACTTCTTCAGTTGAGACGAGCTGCTCTAAATATTAATGACACGTCATCCTGCTGTGATCTACCTCTCTTAAAAAGGCTTAAGTACATATTAGGCCCCCCACACGGTCGACTGATGACCTGGTAAAGGTCGCGGGAGCGGGAGTCCGCTGGATGCGGGTGGCGCAGGATCGACCAGACACTTTGGCACTCTTTGGGGGAGGCCTATGTCAGTGGACGTCTTTCGGCAGATATGATGCTGATGATGATGACATATTTTTTTGATAATTGGAAACCGTAATGCATTTATGACTTTGACTGTAAACAGGTATAGAGTATGTGGTTCATGTTTTCGTGACTAATACTAGTTATTGGAAAAGCCGAGACAAATTATTGACTCACAGCAAACACAAATACTTGCATGTATATACCTATAATGAATGACATGATGGCCTCGGACTACATCCTGCGTGAAGCAAATTATTTAGAATGGTCATTATTTATCAAACGCTACCTCGGAGCTCAGTTTTGCATGTCAGCTCAAGCGCCTCCTGAGTGGTAATCATAGATCCAACTGTCATTTTTCCATATAAAAAGTGACAGATAGATCTACCTGATGCGCGTACAATGCGTTACGTGATCCGCTGGTCCAAAAGGCTTGTTATTCAGCTGCGAATCAGAAATAAGAAATAGTCATAAAGTACAGAAGGTCCACTCCCTTAGTAGTGGTGATGTTGGCAGTCATACCGCACACGGCGCACACCCTGAATAAACAATACAAGGGTGAGTTGACGCAAGACAGGGTTGTCGACTTGTCGAAATATCAAATAAACTGCCGATGAAATTACTTTAGTTCTTAAGGGTTGCCAGGACGCCCAACTCTCCATACAAACGTAGTTTGGGTCTCATTTTAAAACATGCTAGGAATGACGTAAAACTTTGTATACACAATGGGATCCGCCATAAATATCTAGGTCGGAAACTAGTTTCTGTTGCTAGAAATTAAAATAAATCCACGAAACGTCAACTTCGTTCGTAAATCTTCATCTCTGTCACTCTGTCGCAAGTCGCAAATCGAGCGAGAGGGAGATGAAAACTTCGATTGTCATAATAGCGCCGCTAGTTTAAGTAAAAACAACATAGAATAAATTTTTACAGGGCTCAATCTGTAATACTTCGTCTTACGTATTGGAACATAATATATATACATATATAAATAATATCTTATCCGAATCGCTTAACTTATGTGGTAGCAGTGGGCGGGGGCACATTGCACGTAGAACCGATGGCCGTTGGGGCGGATAGTTTCTCGAATGGCGACCACGTACCGGCAGGTGCAGCATGGGTAGGCCCCCACGTGGTGAGCTGATGACCTAGTAAAGGTCGCGGGAGTCCGCTGGATGCGGGTGGCGCAGGACCGGTCATTGTGGCACTTTTTGGGGGAGGCCTATGTCGAGCAGTGGACGTCTTTCGGCTGATATGATGATGATGATGATGATTGATAATATGATTCAAAATAATTAATTATTTAACGCCTGAAATGAATATTAATGTTACTGGGTCGTTCTTCTTTTTTACCGACAATGAATCGAGGTTTTTCTGTTTTTTTGGTTTTTGAACTATCGAAAATTGTGGTTTTGAGGTGCGATTTAAAAAAAAATGCATAGGTTTCTTCATTAGAAATAATTAAAGTTTACTTTCTGGCCAATATAAATATTTATTTACGGTTGGTTTCTAAAAAAAACATGTGACAAAGTGGACTATTTCAGTGGGGACAACATTTTGGTTTACCACTCTGTCACGGCATTCTACGAAAAAAACAAACATTTAAAAAAATGCTAGTTAGAGAAAGTGAAATATTATATATCACTAATTAATAAAATAATATGGACGTTCATTCGAACATTATAAAACCATAAACATCATTACTCAAATGAGATGCCGTAATAAGACGAAGGACAGGCTATTGTCGGTCGAAAAGAAGAACGACCCTACTGTCAATTTAATAGGTATTATATTTGACATGTGTATTATATGACGAAGTATGACCAATGCAAATAAATTATATTTACGGGTCTAACGCGATATATATTTTTCACTTCTCATGCTTGCAAAGTTCGTCTTTCTGCCACTGTTATGCTCTAGTGCACAAAGCAAAATACAAATTATATATCAATTTTGTTTACAGTAAGTATTTGGCGTCCTCGCCGCAAGATCCTTGCGCCAATCTTCAGTATAAAGAATCTAAATTGCTTCGTTCCTGTGTTCGCGAAACAGAGTGATATTATGGTCGACCTCTTAGAAGGGGAGGTTGGCAAGAGCCAGTTCTCTTTCTGGCGTTATGTAACAACTTATACTTTTGACGCTATTTGCAGTAAGTATATGTCTTACCTATTGTAAATAAGAGTGCTAATGTTTCAGAAATACGTACATTATTTATGTAAATGTTGACGATCAAGTCCACGTCTTCGCGTGAATCATTTGAGTGACATGTAGCCTCTACATTGTGATGCGTGACTTCTTACTAGTCACACTTTTCCGTCAACACAAGTAATAAGCTGAAAAATCGGAAACTTTTTTCTAGTGGAAGGTTATTCCTATCACCAAAAAAATAATCAGGCACTTCTGATCTGAAATTGTCCATATTAAGCTTGTTATTATTAAGCTTTGCTTAGTTTGGGACTAGGTCGATTTGTGTAAGATTGTCCGCAAATATGTATTTATTCGAGGTCCTCGAGTGGCGACCACGTACCGGAAGGCGCGGCGTGGGTAGGCCCCCCACAAGGTGGACCGATGACCTGGTAAAGGTCGCGGGAGTCCGCTGGATGCGGGTGGCGCAGGACTGGTCACTTTGGCACTCTTTGGGGAAGGCCTATGTCCAGCAGTGGACGTCTTTCGGCTGATATGATGATTTATTTATTTATTAATTTCCAGAAACTAGCCTGGGCATAGACCTGGACTCCCAGCGTGAGTCGAACCAACCGTTCTTAGAGGCTTTCGACATCCTTTTGCACCTCATGGCGGAAAGGCTGTGTAGTCCGTGGCTGTACTGGGACTGCATTTACGAACGTTTGCCCAGATACAAAACCTTTATCACCAACAGGGATATAATGTTTCGGTTTGTTGACGAGGTATATATTTTTCTATTTTAGACAGTTGAGTACTGCTAACCAGATGGTACGGTCGCGTCTTTAGGACCCTTTTCGCAACAATATTCTTTGTATTCCCATACAATTTGACAGGATTGTCAACCTTAGGTGGCTCCCAAATTAAGCTCGTGACTGTAGTGATGGCTATTTAGTCACGAGACTCACGAGCTACCAATTAAGCAAGTCGATATATGTGCTACTTTGACATTATTACCTAAGTAAAGTCCGATCACTAAAACGAAGTTTAGTTCCGAATCCTATCTCGTCCTTATGCTAGCAAAAGAAACGCATATTATATACGTAGCTTCTCTGTTTCAATTACTTAGTTTAGTACAAATGCTTCATGTTGCAGTTAATCAAAACTAAGCGAGCTGAACTAGCTATGCGGGACCAAAATGGAAGAAATTATAAGGATAGTAAGTTCCAATCTATGTATATCTTACCTGGTGGCCCAACACGCACTTGGCTAGTTTTTTTTTAAATTTATAATCTATTTTTTTCTGAATCCAGACCAGGACGAAATGCGCACGTTTCTCGAAATGCTGATCGAGTCATCTGGGGGAGCGAAAGGCTACACAGAACTGGAGCTTCGAGAGGAAATTCTGGTCATCATCCTGGCTGGCACCGACACCTCCGCAGTTGGTGCCGCATTCACAGCCCTCATGCTGTCCAGATACCCTGACGTGCAGGAGAAAGTGTACCAAGAGTATGTCGATTGTTTTTGGAAGACATCGTCGTTTGAAAAATTTGGTCGGCTCAAAATCATGGCGCGGCACGAAACCGCTCTAAGCTTAGATTCAACAGGGTAATGCATGGTAGAGGAGCTGTGTGCGGAGAAAATATCCAACAATACTTGAGAAGAGATGAGAGAGCGAGGCTAGCAATGCTATTCCTGTTTTTTTAGGGTTAAAAACGGAACCCTTATAGGATCACTCGTGCGTCTGTCTGTCCGTCTGTCACAGACAATTTGCTCCGAAACTACGGGACCGATTGAGTTGAAATTTGGTAAACATATGTAAATTGGTGACCCAAAGATGGACGCGTAAAGTAAATTAATGAGTTCTGAAAAAGGGGGCCACTTTTGGGGGGTAAACTGGAAAATTAAAAAAAAAGTTTCCCAACCTGTATTGAGTGACATATCAAATGAAAGGGATTGTTGTAAGCATCTCAGATATATTTTTTAAATAATTTTAGCAAAAACACATTCGAAGTAATTTAGGGAAAGAGACGAAAATTGATCATTCCCCCCCTTATCTCCGAAACTACTACGCTTAAAATTCTGAAAAAAATATGGAAAATAGTTCCTTGCCTAAAGATTACAGGAAAACCTATAAGAAGTTTGAGTATTCAAAGTAACGGGAAAATTTTCAATATTTTACGGAACCCTCACCACGCGAGTTGAACTCCGGTTTTTTTACTAACACACCGCTCTGCCTATCTCGCGTAGCTTTGGTTAATTCTTACCCTAAAAGTGCATGTGCTATGCGACAGGGTGAAACGAGTTCAAGTCGAACATATTTTAATGTTCTTCTGCACTTAAGTATAGATCGTTCAACCCACAAAGAAGCACCCTAAACCCTTTAACTAAACACAAACTCGTACGCAACAAAAAGAAAATGGGTGCTTTGCTCATAGATTGAACGACTTCGGTAAGCTGTTTGTTATGGCGCTATGGATGACTTTGAATTTTTGACATATGCTTGTTTCTGTGGCGTCTCTTCTGTCAGTGTCATCTCTTGACATGTTCTGCATCGCGCTATCGAAGTTTCGTAAGTCAGTTGCATAAATACAACTTCCCGTCAACTCTCATTGGACTTCGGTCCCTGAGAGATCTTCTCTATTGCCGTGTCTCCTATTACCTATTGTATATATTTGAATATGATATGTACATAACTCTTTCCTGTATAATAATATATTCATCATTACAATACAATACAATACAAATACTCTTTATTGCACACCTCACACAAACAAAGCAGTTACATAGAGAAACACACATCATTGTACATTATTCCTATATTTCTTTGCTTCCGGAATACTATACTACGTCAATGTGTGCAAGTTGATTCCCTGATTGTATATTTTACGTCACACCTGTTTATAAAGTGGTAATTACCAGCCGTTACGCGTGCGGAAGAACCTTCCAGTCCAGCAGATCGATCACGTAACGCATTGTACGCGCGTTAGGTAGGTAGATCTAATCGTCACTTTTTATATGGAAAAATTACAGTTAAATTGTCCTAACCCGCGTTCGAAACGTTACGTGATTACCCCTCAGGTCAGACGTAAAATGTTGTATTCACCTTGCACTGGGCTAAGTAGTCAAATACCGATCTATTATTATTCTGGTAGCGGCTAGCTTCCGGGCTAAGAGCCCTTATATCGCTGCGACCATTATGTTATCTTATCTAGTTGAGGGCCCTTTCGGATACATTTCGACCCAGTGGGATCTTTTGTGCATTTGCCCTCCCCTTTATACGAGTCCCAAGCTCGCTCCATCATTTCCACAAAACTGCGACCATTGCTGATCTAATGTGATCGATCGCCAATACCAATCCAGGACATTCTTTGTTTGACCACCCTAGGTGACTAAGTAATAAGTTGTTGTAAGCTTGGAAGCTTGGGTGTAGCTATAAAGGGGAGTGCGAATGCACAAAAGATCCCACTGGGTCGAAGTGTATCCGAAAGGGCCCTCAACTAAATAAGATAAGATGTAATAAGTAGTATATTTTATTCTTGTAGAATACAAGAAGTATTCGGCGATTCTGATCGCCCAGCAACAGTGCAAGACCTGCCTCGCCTTAAATACTTAGAAGCCGTTATAAAAGAAACCCTCAGAACGTATCCAGCTGTGCCAGTCATTGTGAGGGAAGTCTTTAATGATGTGGAACTTCGTACGTATCTTTCAATATCATAATTATAATAATAACAAGTGGAATCGAAAGATATTTAAAAACCCAACTGCTTTTTGCAAATATTTATAGCTTGTGTCACTCCCACGATTAAGACGAATCAACGGCAGCTCGTATGTCGAAATCTGTCAAACGGTTTAGGCTGCAGGGCGTGCCAAAGAATAAGACATACACACATACATACGCTTGAAAAACATAACCCTCTTTTCCTTCGGCAGTCGAGTAATAAACCATCATCAAATCATCATCATCCTAGCGCTATTCCCGGCTGTGCCCTAAACGAGTCCAGGGTCCGCTTTGAGACCTAATCCCAAGATTTGGCATAGGTACTAGTTTTACGAAAGCGACTGCCATCTGACCTTCCAACCCAGAGGGAAAACTAGACCTTATTGGGATTAAGACCGGTTTCCTCACGATGTTTTCCTTCACCGAAAAGCTAACGGTAAATATTCTGTACATAAGTTCGTAAAAAGTTATTGGTACGAGCTGGGATTCGAACCCACGACCGCCGCTTGACAGCCGCATGCCTGAACCACTAGGCTACCGTAGCTTAATAATAATAAACCATTTCATTAAATTATGAGCGGATTTATGAGAACCAGCTGCTTTCTCGTTGGAAATTATGTAACTTTGGTAGGTACTTACTTTTTTACGAGCTTTTATTTAACTTGCAATGCAGGAGCATTGCAAGTCAATTGTGTCATTACAGTAGTTTTTCCATTTTAAATCTTGCAAGTCAAAGACTAACTTCCCGAAATCCGCTAAGACCGCTAAACACGGGCCAACATTTTTTAATACATACAATCGGTTCGCTATGAGCACTACTCCAAGTTAAAAGTAATTTCTAGTGGTTCTGAGAGCTTTTTCTAAGTAATGGCCACGAGGCCACAACGGAAGACCCAGCGCTGGCCTTGCCAGCATTACGCTGAGTGACCATTTCGTAACAAATGTGTATGTGTCTATAATTTGTTGTCGTGACAACAAACGAATAAATATCAACCTTCTTTTTAGGGTTCCGTAGCCAAAATGGCAAAAACGGAACCCTTATAGTTTCGTCATGTCCGTCTGTCCGTCTGTCCGTATGTCCGTCTGTCCGTATGTCACAGGCATTTTACCCAAAAACTATAAGGTGTATTTGAATAAAATTTTGAGGATAGGTGTATTTTGTTAGCCGCTACATAGTTTTATAATAAAATGACAAAAAAAAAAAATTTAGGGGTGCACTCTATACATAAAAATAAAAGTCAAATTTTTTTTTTTCATTGTGACCCCTCCACAGTGTGGGATTTTTCCTCAATTTTGCGAAACACTACTTAACTGTTTAATTTGTGTAGTTTATCAAATGATAGCGAACATTGAAACTCCCGCGGTTCTATGTCTCATAGTTTTAGAGATTTTCGATAAATCGAGAAACAGCCATAGAAATCCATAGAAATATGAAAACTATAATTACTCCCATTTCATGCCTCTTTTTAAAGTCATCCTTATAAGTTAATATAAAGGTAGTTTTGATATACCAATATGATTTACTAAAAGTTTGAATTGATGACTCTTAGAGGAGATATCATCAATTTTCTAAAAATATGAAAATATTTTTTTCTCGATAATCTTACATCGGTCGCATTTTATTTTACATTTTTTTAATAGTTGATAAGAAGCATTATCACTGCAAAAAAAAAGTAAATGCAAATATGGCAGGATTCGCGAGATATGAATTTTTAAATATTCAAGTTAGGGTTGTCACACACTAGGTAGGTTAACTTTATTTTCCGTTGGGGTGTGGTGTCACTTCTTGTTGCAAAATTGTAGTATGCTTAAACATAGAAACATTCGAGGGCCCGTACAACAACAAAAATCATTACCACTAGCAGGACGGTTGTGTCAGTATACTCTGTTGAATCTCTGATGAAGGGTATCATGTGGCATTGGGAAGGGGTCCGCCCTCGTCAAGCGCTTGCTTAAACCCAATTCAATTCAATTCAAATTCCTTATTTCGGATAAGTATCCAATGCTATTACATGATATCTGGAGGAGCGGGGGTGAGGCGTTATGGAGCCGTTAAAGACCCATGGCGCTGCTTGGCCTCAACAGGAGCTGACGTTCTGATGGGGGATGTCCTTTCTGGCCTCGACCAGGGGACTTAATGCTAGAGGGGTAAGAGGGCGCCAAACGTCTTGTTGGTCAGCGAGTGGAAAATGAGGAACATGATGAAGGCAAATAAATTTCGTGTATTTTGTGGATCTGTGGCTGAAAAATATGAAATGAAATGAAATAATTCATTCGTGACAAAGCTTAATCATGCAATTAAAACTTAAAATAGTATGTAGAATCATATGGCTGGTTTAATATACAACTTATAGATACTACTGTCCGAAATAAAGAATTGAATTGAATTGAATATGATTAGATTAGATTCATTTATTGCGAATTGAAAATTGACATTATATTTTACAAAATTTCTTTGTATACAAATAAAATGAATTCACAGAAAGCTGGTCGAGTATATTTAATAAATTTGTTACAAATAATTTCTAACAATAATAATTTGCAATAGTTAGCAATTTAAAACAATATTGATCTTAGGTACCTAATAATGTCAGTCACTATGCACATAATACTAATACACGGTTGGCAAATCATTGAGATTAGTTCTCTGCCAATAGGAATGTTGTCCGAGCAAGCCGGTGAATCCCGCAACCAATTTTGGCGGTATGATCGTGAGCATCACACTCGAAAAATAGACCAAAATACTAAAATGTTGGACCTTTTTCGGCGTGCTCTCGAATCTTCGTACCCTTTCATTTCACATTTGTCTTTAAAAGGCCGCCATAGTAAACAAAAACGATTACCTAGACCGCCTAAAGTTATATCACTTATAAAGTCTACTGAGCCACATACTGCATATGCCCGAAAATAACGAAGACGACAATTTGTCACTCGTTTTAGACAAACGACTTTATTATTCTGATGACGATCAAACTTCCAATTATCCAATAAATTATTGAAGAATTCATGCCAGTCAAGTAAAAAAAACAGAACCCTCGCCTCTGAACTCTGATATTATTTTCGTTTGTATGTGATAACCCTATTTCCATAGAAATGGACCTAAAACTTAGAAACGCTATAAATCCCAAATCCCATAAGATAAAATCGTCAAAATTTAAGGCATGGTAGATACACTCATCATACGTCTTTTAGAGCTAAAATAAAATGCGACCGTTAATAAACTTTAAAAAAATATTAATAATTAAAAAAATATATTTATATTGAATATCATCGGGTTTATTAACTATACAGTCTTGAATTTTTTTTTCCTTTCCGAATATTGTTTCCTGAAATTGGAGACGAAAAATTGGGGCATTATTGACATTAATTACGAAAATAAAAATACAAACATGTTTTGATGACGTCATGGATCTGAATTTTAGAAATTATTAACTAGAAAATTAAACGGGATATGTGGCTGGGAGTTTCACTATGGGCTTTAAAAAAGTATTAAGCAGCGATTAAAATCATAAAAAGGTAGTGAACAAAATTGAGGAAAAATCCCACACTGTGCCCTCGTGTGGCACATCAATCGATAGGCTTTTCAAAATAAATATAAGGTTTCTTAGCATTTTTTTTGATTAAGTGAATAGAGTCGGAGATAATCGCCCCGAAAGTCACTAAAATTCTGTCCCCCCCCCTCTAATTTTTGAACGGAGTATTTAAAAAAGATGGAAAAATTCATGGACATAGGGCTTATTAATTTCATTCACTGAAAATTGTTTTGAACAAGATCGATTCAGAGGTTTTCGAAATATTGCTGAAAAATTGCCTTCCTCAAAGAAAAGGACGTAAGTGCCGTAACATTTCTGTGACGATACGACCTTTTTAATAGGCACGGAACCCTTCGTTTTGCGTGGTCTGACACGCACTTGGCCGGTTTTTTTCTATCTAATTAACTGACTGATGTTTATCCTACATTTTTATTGAAGGCATACGTGCCATTCAAATGATCTTTACAAGCTTTTTCCAGCATCGGGAACAACTTTAGTGAACGGAGTGGGTATAATCATAAACTTCTGCGCAATGCACCGTAACCCAGCGTATTGGGGCGAGGACGCAGAAGCTTTTCGCCCGGAACGCTTCCTGGAGGGGCCCTTGAAGCATCAGGGGCAGTTCATGCCCTTTAGTTACTCTATGAGGAACTGCGTTGGTAAGTTAAGCATGATCACATGTCATCATCATCATCATAGCTGAAAAATTCCACTACTAGGCACGGGCCTCCCCTTAGGAGTGTCACATTAACCAGTCTTGCGCCATCCGCATCTGTCGGACTCCCGCGACCTCTACCAGTCCACCCGTTCTACCGACGCTGCGCCATCCGATACGTGGTCGCCAGACAGTACACCCGTCAGCGTAGGCGGGATACAAAATATTAAAAAATTATAGGCGAATAATATAACTGTGACCTGTGACGGACACTTTATCTCGTCGGATTATATGTTCGGCCGTCAGCCCAGGCGCGGTACGGGCACGAAGCAGTGTATTGCGAATCACACTATGTATATCGGTATTTGTCGTTACACAATGGAAAAAAAGTTAAAGCATAGATTAGATAAGGTCCTTAACGATCAACCAGATCCTAATTGTTTTTCTTTCTTTTAAATAATTTAGTTAATTATTAAGCTAAGTCTTGCACGTACCTACCACCCGTTTTGTTTTATTTCCTTTAAAAACTGCATGCATGACAATACATTCAATTATTTGTAGGTACAGTCGAGTTCTCCAATATCTATACAGACATCCTTTCAAAAATATCTACACATGCGTCTTATGACAGTAACAATAAAGACTGTGTATAGATATATTTGAAAGGTTGTCTGGAGCCGTAGCATGGTTGGCCTTATCACGCGACAAGTGACAAGATAGGGGCGTCGTCTCGTTCTATCGAACGGTGTCAGCCAGTGACGCACGCCCTATCCTATCACCTATCGCGTGACAAGGCCAACCATGCTACGGGGCCTGTATAGATATTCGAGAACTCGACTGTACACCATGTCATGGTAAAACAAGATTGGTTATATTATTTATGTAACATAATTTTGTACTCTTGTTTATACGAATAAAATTTCTGATTCTGATTTTGGTCGACCACGACACCACGAGCATACGATTCCTCAGATGACCTGACCATAACTAGTAATACCTAAGTAATGCACATAGGCTTGTTAAAATAGTCTCAACGACTACTTGAGATTATTTGATTTGGCCGAATGGCATCAAATAATCCTCCATTTCCATTCAAAAAGCAACTCTACTGTCCACGGTAGAAGATTCTAATTCCAATGACAGTTTTGTAAAATGTTGATAACATTAAATAATGTCAACTGTTAATAACAGCGCCATCTATGTTTCCAGATTGGAACCACTAGATGGCTTATCTATGTAAAATCATACTGATTCTATCATAGCAACCTTAATTAAGTAAGTAGTTTAGGATTTAGTCGACAGAGGGCGTTAAAATTAGAACCGGCTTGTGATGAGGAATTATATTATTTGGCTTGTCAAATACAGACGATAGGAAACACACACTGTTTGATTGTCTGCAACCTGACCACCGCACCCCGAAGCCGTCCACTTTCCTTACATACAAGTAATGCTTTGTAAGAAAATCCTTAAAATAGTGAATTGCTTTCCAGGTTCTACGTACGCCATGATGTCCATGAAGACGGTCATATCGACGCTGGTCCGGCGGTACCGGCTGCTTCCACCAGCTGACATGCCACCCCAGGAATGGACGGAACCTTTGAGGGTCAAATTTGATGTCATGATGAAGCATGTTGACAATTATATGATAAGAATCGAGCATAGGAACAAAGTGCATTAGCAAAATGAAAGTTCTAAGGATTTTTTTGAATTAGGAACGCTAGTTCTTATGTTTTGGTGGTGAGCAGACTCTGGGTTACAAATCAACCGAGCGGGATGCGGCTTAGAAGTCTGCCGTCATAGTGTAAAAAGCGACTTTTCGACAAAGGTCAGTTTCGAGATAATCGCAAAAAACAATTAAAAAATATGATTTTTGCGTCTCTTCTAAACGGAGCTACTTTTTTGGCTTTTTCTTTTTGTATGTGATAAATATGTGTTTATACTTGTTTTAAAAATATATATTGTAGTTTTACTTACAATACTTTTTTAAATAAAATATCAAAAAAAGCTTGAGCTTGATAGTTACGTAATATATAATTAATTACAGTACACATGGTGTTACTTTCCCGCACTAGTGCGGAAATGAGCACTTTCCGTGCATATGTTGAAACTTTAAAGAGCCATATGTACTGTAAAACGTTGTACGATACACGTGCGAATAGGTAATTGGCGAATTTCCTATTTTCTGCACTTGTATCGTAAATAACTATTATCTCTTATTAGCTAAAAGGAGGTAAAAATGTCTTATACCTACTGCATTCTAAGTTAACATTTTATCCATACGCTATAAATAAATAAATATATTTGTTCTTTATTTTTTGTTGCTATAGGCGTTGTCAGCACCTAAACCGTATGAGAATAATGCTAATCATTAATGCCGTATATTTAATATACCCCTTTTTAGCATAGCATTAATACGTATTTTTACCTGACTGCCGAAGGAAAGGAGGGTTATGTTTTTCGAGCGTATGTATGTATGTGTCTATGTATGTATATATGTATGTATGTATCTATGTATGTATATATGTATGTATGTATCTATGTATGTATCTATGTGTGGTATGTCGTATTCTTTGACACGCCCTGCAGCCTAAACCGTCTAGCGTCTATAGCAATAAATGTTTTAGTCTAATTTAGTGTGGTATTGTTTTACTTTATTAAGTGTTTATATAGAATATATATATAGAATACGCCTTTGGTTCATGCTGTTTGAAGCCATAATAAACCCTGTCAAGAAAGGTGACACACAACTATACAGAATACAAATACAAAATATTTGATTTGGTTAAAGGACAGTGGTTTACAGTCAGGGCAAGTTTGAGAATAAATAACTATATTATTTACTATTTAGGATACCTATTTATTTACTTGTTCATTATCATCATCATTTTCAGCCTGTAATGGCCCACTAGCGATTCGGAGGGCTATATCAGTTACCTTGGTTCTGCTGCGGATAGCCCCATTTCTGACGCGATCACGCAGTGATACTCCCAGCACAGCCCTCTCCATTGCCCTTTGGGTGAATTTGGGCGCAGGTTGGGTAGGCCCCCCCACAAGGTGGACTACTGACCTGGTAAAGTCGCCGCTGGGTGGTGGCGCAGGACCGGTCACTGTGGACCTCTTTTGCGGAGGCCTATGTCCAGCAGTGGACTTCTTTCGGCTGATATGATGATGATGATATGATTGAGCTCTCTTCGATTACACCACCACCCATTTGCATGTTGCCTAACATCAATTACCTAAAATCAACAAAACAACTATTGCATCTTAAAACAACGTGAAAAACCCTCCACTGGGGTGGGGTGACTTATATTTTCTAGAGTCACCCTTATCGTCTTATTAATTATAAAATTTGAAATAGTGTTCCGTTGGACCGATTTTGGTACGGGACACTAAAAACATTGCCATCTCATTTTATACAGTGAACATAATATTAAGTAAGTTCTGTAGATAAAGATACTTATATCCTTCTACGATCCAATGGAAATTAAATAGAAAAGTTTTTTAGCAATAGACTTTTTACTTTCCGCGTAAGGGATAACGCAATATGTTCACTTTTGTTAGTGATTTCCCTTAGGACGAGGTTAGTTTACCATACCATAACAGCCTCTATCACGTTTAGAATAAGAACTATAATTCCATGGCTGTCGATGTAAACTGTTGTATTGTTCTATCATTTTCTGTTTTGCTAGTCCACTAACAGAATGGGTACGAATTGGGTGTTGATTTAGTGCCTATTGCAGGATAGTCCTTGATAAAAGTTTCATAAAAGTATTCTCGCATCTTCCAACAATATAAAAAAGAAGCGGGTTGTGTCGGAGATACAATCGTTAATTAAGTTTAAGTGGATACTTCTTTGTTGACTATGGAACCCTAATAAAAAAAAACCGGCCAAGTGCGAGTCTGACTGGTATAACTAATAGGTATAATAATAACTGTCCCTGTCCTAAATTGTATCCCATGGATTTGCGATTGATTTCAACACTCGCTGAATATTTGTTGAATTTCCCCACAATATTATACCAAACCATAGCGCAATGCAAAACAAATCTAGCTGTGATAAAGTGTGGTTTTTTTGGAAGTAATGGACCTTAGTTTTTTGAGGGCATAAACAATTTTTTTACTTTTAACTAAAATCGTGTTTACTTGTTGTTTCCAATTCATATAATTAATTGGACACTCCTTTTTCGTCTTATTTCTCTTTGCTAAGGGTCGTGATTCCCCTGCAGTGGAAGAAACTCTTCTTTGATTAAAGTTCACCACCTGTGTCTGTCCTTTGCATCGTGGAACGCATCGTAAAGTTTGGTGTTCAGGACGTCTAGAGTAGGTATTTGGCTTCAGTCTTGTCAGTAACCATCAGTTGCTCAAGTTGTGTCTTTGTACAAACTTTCTAAACAAGCTAGTACGGAGAATGTGATGATGGCATATCATGGTTTTGTTGGATCTACCGTACGCTATGGGATCCTTATTTGTGGTAGTTCAAAAAACAGGGCAGCTGCATAGCGCAGAAAAGATGCATAAGGGCTATTCGAGGACTCATTATGACTGATAGCTGTGTGTCGCATTTTAAAGACTTAAATATTTTGGCAGTTCCGTGCCTCTACATTTTCGAAATTACCATGTATATTAAAACTATTAACTCCTCACTATTCAAGATCTCCGAGATATTTATTAGAAATACTAGGTACCCCCAGAATTTCTTTCCTGTTTCCGCAAATACTGCCCTAATGCGCAAAAGTGTATTCTGCTTAGCTAGTAAGATTTACAATAAATTGCCGTTGACTTTACAATGTAACCCATACGTGAATTTAAACGTAAACTCTTGACATTTTTGAATGAAACTTGTTTTAATTCTATATCTGACTTTTTACTGTGACATGTTTATTTTGTTTGCTGTAATAATTTCAATATGACATGTTTTCTGACATTAACAATTGTAATTTTATGTAATATGTAAATTTATGTTGCATAGTATGTAGAAAACATTGATAAATATATTCAAAAATTGGTATGCTATCAGGCAGGGTATATTGCTACAATATAATTAAAATAATTATTTACCACCACTGTAATCAAATTGACATATACTCACAAATAAACAAACTTTGAACTTTTGAACTTTGAACTTTCTTCCTGGTACTTAATGTTGCCAAAAATTCCAGAATCAAAGGCAGATCGTGGAAAGTCGGGTCTTTATGTTTAGTTCATGGAAAATGGAGTTACTTGATTTGATAGGACACACTAAAAAGCCCGGTTTAAAAATGCGTTAGATCAAATGTCAGATGTAATTTTAGTGAGTCAGTACATTTTTTTTTCATTCCTGACCGACTTAAGGTCTAACCCGCCGCGGTCTAACGGATCTGAATAAAACCGGGGTAACTGGTTAATTAACTTAACCAGTCGATGTGAGAACCATGTAATGACTAGCTTTTATCACTGTTGAAACTCCCAAAGTATTCCAAATCCAAACAACCAATCATAAATTGTGCAACTTATATTGAGACCTTAAAATTGGGGTCCCATGTTTTTAACTGACAGGAACATGACAAAACCTTTTCGTGTTTCAGTCATCGAATGTGTGCATACGTCAGTGTTTCTGTTCTGTCTGTGATAAATGAAACTGTTGCTGCAATATCAATCCATATAATACGACAAGATAAAATCTTTTGTGTAGGTATTGCTCAGAGTTAAGCAGTGGGCGTTATTCTTGTTTCACGTGAAATACATACTTAAACTATAATGGTATAAAGAATACCACATTTTTGGACCATTATTATTAGTTTAACTAGTTAAGTGATATCTATTAGACCTAGTTTCTTCCTATCATGATTCTAGGTCAACGAGAACAACCGTATAAGTACCTACAGGTTTTCGTGGGTTGACATTTCTTTGCTTTACAATCGGAGAAATCCAAAACAAAGGTCAGATGAAGAGTAGGTACCCTTGTATGAAGAATGTCATGAAAGTGACTGAAGCAGAAAAGGTTTGTCAAGATCAAGTGGAAATCCGTGATCTCTGCCTACCCTTCCGGGAAATAGGCGTGATTATATGTATGTACCTACATTCCTTTGCAAACAGTATCAAAATAATATAAGACAAAAACGCCTGCATCTTTTGATTGCCTTGACTTAGAAGTTCGATTATTTCTCAGTTTCAAGTTGCATTGCTGAGTATTTGATATTAATTTCAACTAGATTCGCGTTCTTGAGAAAAAAGGTCTTGACGTACAGACAGGCGACGAAATGATCCTATAAAGGCTTCTTTCTTTCCTTTTAAGTTGCGGAACCCGAATTATTACACCAGTAAGTATGTATCAAGGTATGTAGGTACTTAAGATTTTTGGAATAGACATAGGCTATAATTTTCGCCTAACTCTGCTAATTCCCAAAAAAAAAAAGAGCGCAAGCGGACAGCTAGCTAAAACTATTGTCTTCTACGTAGTGGGTTATCGCAGAAAATCATTGGACTTTTAAACATTCTTTTTACATTTGCTTTTATTAACAGCTTCTGAATACATTGTGCTGTCGGTAGTGTGAAGTGCGTAATGATATTTACCGAATTCCGTAAAAAGAACACGCGTCTGCGGACTAATTCATCATAACATTGTGACGTCTATTGTATAAATAAATATTGTAATCAATTAGAATTTGGAGCAAGATCTATTAGGTACCCTTACATAGGTACATTTTCTAGCATTTTGACGACTTACCAGTCACGATTTATCCGAAAGTCTAATGTCATTTATCAACGACAATAATAGACTTTCTAAAAAATTTGTGAAGAACACAGTTCAGTTTACTGTTATCAAAATTTGCAAGTCTATTTTTAACCCCCTAGGTACGCAAAAAGAAGGGTGTTATAAGTTTGACGTGTCTGTGTGTCTGTCTGTGGCATCGTAGCTCCAAAACGAATAGACCGATTTTAATGCGGTTTTTTTGTCCGGAAGCTGACGTGATCGAGATAATTCTTAGCTACGTTTCAACACTTTGAAATGAAAATGTCGGGGGTTTTTCAACAAAGTTATAGTTATTACTTTAAAAGTAAGTAGGTACCTATATCATTTTGTAGAGGGCACGGAATGTCATCATGATCATATTTTTGGCAGCTGAACTGGCGAAGTATCTCCACCTTGCTGAAGAGGTGTCCATAATAATAACACTACTTGCTCTGTAAGTATGTATGTGCTATTGTTCCTAATGGCGAATAAGGTCGCCAAAGCTGAGGATTCGCCTTCAGGAGAGTTAGTTAGCTGTCGACGCATCCAATTAACAATAATTTACTTTAAAACCATGTTTTAACCAACTTGAATTTAGTACTCCGCCAAGCCACATGAACATTTCCACATTTCCTTCCCACTTTACCACATGGACTGCTTTCCGAGGGTAAATATGTCGATTATTACAGACGAAAACCATATCACTGTATGTGGGCCGATAATATTTGAGGAGTTCCGTCGATTTGGCACACATGACATTTAAGACTTCATCATCATCATATCAGCCGAAATACGTCCACTGCTGGACATAGGCCTCCCCCAAAGAGTGCCAAAGTGACCGGTCCTGCGCCACCGTGTAAATACACTAGTTATAATAGAAAATACCGAGATTACTACCTGCCTTCTATATTTGAGGAGTTCCCTCAATTCCTCATGGTTCTCATCATTTAACTAAAGTTTTGATAACAATGAGATCAACCTGGAAGCATATACTTTCAAATAAAAAAAGAATTGTACGAATCGGTTCATAAATGACGGAGTTCTGAGGTAACAAACATTTAAAAAAAAGTACAACCGGATTGAGAACCTCCTCCGTTTTTTTGAAGTCGAATAAAAAAGAAGCAATCTTCCAAAGGTGTCAGTCAAGCCGTATGCTTGTTCGTTACCGTCGTGATATGAACCTACCATACTGACACAATAACCACAATACGCTAAAAGTACAATAACCACTTCTCAAACGTCAAGAAACATCTCCCTGTAACTGAAACACCTGCTTTATAGGATTTGCAATAAAATCTACTTTAAAAGCCTTTCAATAGTCAAATAGAAGCGTGGATTTTAAGTGAGTAAGGTGTCTAAAGGTGTGAATGCAGGTATAGTTTCGGATTCGCTCGCGTCGCGATATGAATAATTCAACTCCGAAGTCGAGATCACGAGAGACTTGCTTCAATATTAAACCTTAGACATAGATGCGATGAAAACACGTACCATTTAATCGAGGTACGATATACATTACACTTTGCCTGCCAAGAAAGCTAGGCTAGCGTCCGTAAAATAGAAAAAGTCCACGAGGTCGATCGCCTATCCGCTGATGCGACCAAGTAACTGACGTCACGGCTTCCTATAGGCATCAGCCGCCATTAGAAGCCGCAAATGGGAGTAGATGATGCACAAAGCTATGAAAATAGACATAGCCACAATAGCAATGATATTTTTTTTTTTCGGACAAAATCCATATGACATTAATGATTGGTTAATTAAGTACATAACACTTGAGCTATGTTAGTAAGGTATTATAATTTAGTATAAATACAATTTAATTTGGGTATGTGCCACCCCCAGAAACACCCGGTACGTGCGCATGCGTTCGTACCCAGTGTCTCAGAATGGGGCAGTCCGTCCTCTCACTGTTAAACACCACTGAAGAGCGATCCAATCCATCCCAGATAACTTTAACATTAATAGAGATTGGAGACCTTGCCAGTTTAATTAGTAGACATTAAATATTGGTTAATTAAGTACATAACACTTAAGCTATGTTAGTAAGGTATTATAGTTTAGTATAAATACAATTTAATTTAGGTATCTGCCACCCTCAGAAACACCCGGTATGTTCGCATGCGTTAGTACCCAGTGTCTCAGAATGGGGCAGTCCGTCCTCTCACTGTTAAACACCACTGAAGAGCGATCCAATCCATCCCAGATAACTTTAACATTAATAGAGATTGGAGACCTTGCCAGTTTAATTAGTAGACATTAAATATTGGTTAATTAAGTACATAACACTTAAGCTATGTTAGTAAGGTATTATAGTTTAGTATAAATACAATTTAATTTAGGTATCTGCCACCCTCAGGAACACCCGGTACGTGCGCATGCGTTCGTACCCAGTGTCTCAGAATGGGGCAGTCCGTCCTCTCACTGATAAACACCACTGAAGAGCGATCCAATCCATCCAAGATAACTTTAAAATTAATAGAGATTAGAGACCTTGCCAGTTTAATTAGTAGTTTCTTATGTGTAGATAGTTAAGAAACCCGCCCCGTGTTCTGACAGTAGTACCACCCCCTTTCTTCCTGTTAGGCAATAAGGGTAGTAGGGGCAGGATGCTAGTCCTGTCATTGCAAATATTGCAATGTCGCATTTTCACCGTTATTAAGCCTACAGTTGCTAGAAATGGCACTTACTTTCCTTCAGGGAGACGGGCGTGAATATATGTATTGTACCTATGTATGTTTATGGATATTTACTTTCAGAATGCAGTATTATTTTATTTTTGCTTTATTAAAATAACTTCGTCAGAATAGAAATGATGACTTCACTTCAATCTACTGAATAGTTCAATATCGTTACTCAGAATATACGTTTTTTGCGGCTCGCTCAAGAAAACAGTATTATGTGTACACTGTGGCCTATTGACATCTTGTTTGTATTATATCTCACACATTTTCGTAAAAAATCCATAGGAATTGTAAATCCATACACAGTGTAACAATTGAAAATACATTATTTTTTTAAATTAGGTATCTTATTTTTACATTCGGGAAGCTACGGCACATCTTTTCGTCCAATATTCCGCAGTGTCTCAAGACGAGAGTCTTTGACCAGTGTGTTTTGCCAGTGATGATGTATGGCACGGAAACGTGGTCGCTTACTATGGGCCTCATAAGAAGGCTCAAAGTCACCCAAAGTGCAATGGAGAGTATGCTGGGAGTATCTCTGCGTGATCGCATCAGACATGAGGCTATCCGCAGGTAACCGATATAGCCCTCCGAATCGCTAAACTTAAGTGGCAGTGGGCGGGGCACATTGCACGTAGAACCGATGGCCATTGGGGCGGAAAGGTTCTTGAGTGGCGACCACGTACCTACCGGAAGGCGCAGCGTGGGTAGGCCCCCCACAAGGTGGACTGATGACCTGGTAAAGGTCGCTGGAGTCCGCTGGATGCGGGTGGCGCAGGACCGGTCATTGTGGCACTCTTTGGGGGAGGCCTTATCCAGCAGTGGACGTCTTTCGGCTGATATGATGATGATGATGATGATTTTTACAAACAGGTAAGTTTTTATCGTTCGTCTCATGTTACAACTGAGAACGTCTATTAAAACAAGATGCTTTTATAATTATTCTAGCTCGTAGAAATATATATATAGATCTGGCTAACTAAATAAATAATTAATAATGGGAAGTACCGATATACGACGTATAATACTAGCACATTGTCGACCGTTTGCTTTTTATTGCGATCTGAGGTTGTATTTTCCTTCCGAAAAGAACCAATAAAATTGTAAAAATCCTCGCATAAATAAATCCCCATTCAAGAGACATATACTGTACGAATACATTTATATAACTTGATCATAGCTCTTGAGAACTGATCAGCTATTCATTGAATCTCAGACGCAGGGTTCAAAAGCGTAGTCCGCGTTATCTTATCTCACATATAATATTCTTATAACATTCCATGAAGGTACCTATAAAATAAATGTATGTTATTATATGTTGAATGTTCACTTAATACAGTTTTGAATAGTTTTAATAACATATTTGATATTATAAAAAAATTACTACTTAACTCGCAAAGCGTTATTTAAACCATTCGCATTTTTCCTGTTTTATAACATCTACAATCCTTTTTCAAATATAGTAAAAACACAATGTACCCTTCGGCTCTGAGCTTTAATAAATAAATAATAATAAATAAATATTAGGGGACATTCTTACACAAATCAAACTAGCCCAGTAAGTTCAATAAGGCTGGTGTTATAGGTACTAGACGATATATATATTAGATATAAATACTTAAATACATAGAAAACATCCAAGACTCGGAAACAAATATTCATGCTCATCACACAAATATTTACCCTTACCGGGATTGGAACCCAGGACCTTCAGCTTCGAAAAACAAGTAAATTATGTACGCTCAAAGTTACAGAGATGTTTCCATTTTTCGCCTTATTACAATGGAATAGGGTGCAAAAGTGTCAACATAATATCTTTGTCGTCGATTGTACAGTCAGCTTCAGAGAAACGAGCCAATTATGTGTATGATTTTTTTCTTCTATTGTGTGTTCTTGTATTGTATTGTACTCGTATACTATTAAACGAGCAGTATTTGTATATATATTTGTAATCACGTTTTCAGAAACGGCCGTAACAATTTCGATGAAATTTGGAATATAGGTGTATACGGGGGCGAGAGCGATCTAGCTAGGATGAGACCTATCTGGAAATATTAGTTTTCTCCGTATTTTCACCCGAGCTGGGCTCGGTCGCCCAGGGACTTTAAAATTAAATAATACATGTAATTTTTAACAATATTTTAGAAATTGACCGGCTTCAAAATTATTTGTTTATGGTTCATGCTTTGTATATATGTCGATAAATTAAATATTCATTCTTGCTGAGGACCGCCAATTTCATCGACAAGAACAAGATTAGTAAACGTACGAAAGGTTATGATTACGTAACCTTTGGCTTGAGATTAGAGTTGACCAAATTGCATCAAAGTATTCACTCAAAAAGCAAAGGTAGAAGACTGCAATTGCACAGTTTTATAAAAAGGGCGGAAAATCTCAAGCATACATATACGTTAGGTAGGTCAGAATATCATTTACAGGGTGGGAGATGACAGTTGAGTTTTCCTAAAGCTCCTTTGAAAAGTTACGCAACTACATATAGGTAAAAAACTTAAGAAGATGACCTGTGGTAGGTATGTAGGGGTGACGTGTTGGAATAGGCATTTGTTTTGTTTGTGTTGCACAATTTGATCATTTAATGTCTATTCGAACACATTACTCGCACACACAACACGTTACCTAATACTCCTATGGATTCTACGCTTCTTCACTGAGAATCGGTTTAAACTTTAACCACGTCAAAAGAGACATTGCAATCCGAGCATTGCCGCAAATAGGTGCCCGTGGCTTGATCAGTTATTCATTGAACACGCCGAGTTCTGCCTCCGCATCTCAGACCAGGAAACTAATCCACACCATACATTTAGAATGCATGCAATGTTTTCGCGAAATCCGAAGAAATTACACTTTGGTGACTTCTTGACTGGCGGAGCAGGGTCGGCATGCATCTTGCAGTTTGATGTGAGATTACTGATGTCGCATGATTTCCTCTCTTGTCGGTATACTGGCAGTATTACATTAGCGCAGTAGCAATATCTGCGCGGAAGCGGGGTGCCGCTTGCAGTAGGCACTGCATTTGTATGCTAATATAAGTCAAGTCAGTAGAGTCAAAGTCAAGTCGTAACCTTTCAAAATGATACTAAATAGGATGAGTAGAGTATGTCAAGCGAATCGTGTCCACAGCATTTTTATCCAATTCTTTATTTATGATGTTTATGTCATCAACTTGAGCTATGAAATAAACTGTCAGTTATAAGTACAGGGTGGCCAAATAGCAGGTACTTAAATACACTTTAGTTTGTGTAACTGTATTCTATGAAATGTAAAAATGATTAAGTATGTCTTGTTAAATGTATGCTGCGGATAGCCTCATTTCTGATGCGATCACGCAGAGATACTCCCAGCATAGCCCTCTCCATTGCACTTTGGGTGACTTTGAGCCTTCTTAATGAGGCCCATTAGTAAGCGACCACGTTTCCGTGCCATGCGTCATCACCACTTACTTATTCGATTTCAAAAATTCTTACTTGGTGGACATTGGCTATATTTTAATCATGGATTTGCCTACGTTCTTTGCAATAAGGTGCTCACACACTGCCGCCCCATCCGGGATCGTCCTAATACAACGCTACTACACGATTATCGCAAGTTCGCGCGAACACGCGATCAAACATATTTAACTCGAATAGGTTTCGACATTCGAGCAATCAATTAGGACACCTATTCGAGATATGTTTGATCGCGCGTTCGCGCGAGTAAATTTCGCGCGAACTTGCGATAATCGTGTAGTAGCGTTGTATTAGGACGACCCCTCACGCTGCCAGACGGAGGTGCGACGCAGTGTGAAGTACCGTGCGGAATTTATATACAAACTGAGTACTGGCATACAACGTTGCAAACTGTCGCTCCGCAAGCCACAGCGGAATGCGGCGGCAGTGACCAGCGACCGTCTAAAGCGTCTGCTAAACGGTCGCCAACACGCCCTTCCGACCGAGCGACCTTGGTTGGCACCGACCGTGTAGACAGTTGTTTACAGCAAAATTTTATACTACAACGGTCGGTGCCGACCAAGGTCGCTCGGTCGGAGGGGCGTGTTGGTGACCGTCTAGCAGACGTTTACAGCAAAATTTTATACTACAACGGTCGGTGCCGACCAAGGTCGCTCGGTCGGAGGGGCGTGTTGGTGACCGTCTAGCAGACGTTTACAGCAAAAATTTATACTACAACGGTCGGTGCCGACCAAGGTCGCTCGGTCGGAGGGGCGTGTTGGTGACCGTCTAGCAGACGTTTACAGCAAAAATTTATACTACAACGGTCGGTGCCGACCAAGGTCGCTCGGTCGGAGGGGCGTGTTGGTGACCGTCTAGCAGACGGTTAGGTGGGCGGAGCTGCGCGGGAGCTAGTATTTAATATAATATACTAAAGGGTGGGGACCGGGTTCATTCGACTTGAGGTTATACATCGGTCAAATGCCTCGATGATCGGTCACAGAAACACGTTTCTCGAAGACTACCTTTATTCATTTCTTTTTTAGGTTTCTGTACCTCAAAAGGAAAAAAAACGGAATCCTTATTGGATCACTTTGTTGCCCCTCTGTCTGTCTGTCTGTCTGTCTGTCTGTCAAGACCCTTTATCTCGGGAACGCGTGGAGCTATCGAGTTGAAATTAAAACCATATACTCAGGTCTCAGGTCAGGAGGTGTCGACTCGCCTTATCCGGTTTTTTGTAGCGACAGCTTCCATAGTAATACACACTGTGAACATTTTAGGCGTAACAACTGTCATTTTCCCCTAAAAAAAACAGTTGATATGTCCTAACGCGCATTTGTAAAAGTGACGGAAGGGCCAATTGACGAATGCGTGGTAGGTACTGCATGCGTACCGAACAAAGTCCCGCAAATAGGTAACACTGTGCAAATATATAATACCGACAGTATACCGACTAATCAGGAAATCTGAGTGACATTAGTTAAAGTTATAACATTAAGTAGCAAGCTAAAACTAAATTCGGTTTTACGAGCCATACACAATATGCTCATCAGAGAAAATTGTAAGGGTTGTCGTTGAGGGATACGACAAAGAAGACTATATCATTTATTTATTTAAAATATTTAACATGACATTACAGAACATCCGAAGCGTCATGAAAACTAAACTAGACAAATAACACCTTAAACATTTAATTACATCGGTACCGTGGACAGACTAACATCCATCGCCTCACATATCTCAGGCGTTCATAACACACAGCCACCCATCGCGACACAAGCAGATCTCGCACAGGTGCTGATGCCAAGAGCGCATTCAGTTGTGAGAGAGCACGAAGCAGTGGCGAGTTCACGGCCAGCAAGTCTTGTCATCGTGGCCTGAGGGCAATCCTGGGGACATCCGGAACAAACAGCCGGACAAGTCAGCTTACCAGTTCAGGACAATCAGGCCATACAGGGACCAACACCCGTAGACTAACAAACCGTTATTGCGTCTTACCTCTAATGAATTGTAACCTAGCTTCCCTAAAAGGTACTTTGTGGGATACAAGTACGGATAGTAAGATAAAATAAAATAAATTGATTTTTATTTCAACAACTATGACTCATTATGCTAAACTTAAGTGGCAGTGGGCTGGGCACATTGCACGTAGAACCGATGGACGTTGGGGCGGAAAGGTTCTCGAGTGGCGACCACGTACCGGAAGGCGCGGCGTGGGTAGGCCCCGCACAAGGTGGACTGATGACCTGGTGAAGGTCACGGGAGTCCGCTGGATGCGGGTGGCGCAGGACCGGTCAATTTGGAACTCTTTAGGGGAGGCCTATGTCCAGCAGTGGACGTCTTTCGGCTGATATGATGATGATACATTAAACTCATACATTAAACACTATAATTTATTTGATACATTGGGTTAGATCGTTAAGAAATAAAAATACAAATAAAAATTTAACACAATAAAATACAATTGCAATTCAATTAAAATTTAAAATACAATTACGTTCATATTCCGTTAAACAGCTTTGACGTGCGTGTGTTAATCCGTACATTTTTTGTATAGAAATTGCAGAAAGTCCTGTACTTTTTCCAAAATTAGGACAGTGGATTCATAGAGTTGCCATACGAGCGACGATGATTCAAGTTTACTTCGGACTAAGGCATTGTAAACTAACTTGATTGCTACCGGATAATGGAAGGTGCGCAGGTTGCGGACAACAAAGCCCATCTTTGAAAGCAGCTGGCAACAAGATTTAAGATGTGTTCATGAAATGTAAGCTCATGTCATGTCGAAATACTCACCCAAATCCTTAACAGAAATATTAAAAAAGGTCGTATCGTCACAGAAATCTTACGTCCTTTTCTATAAGGAAAGCAGTTTTTCAGCAATATCTCGAAAACCTTTGAACCGATCTTGTTCAAAATAATTTTCGGTGCAAGAATTTAATAAGCCCTATATACATGTTTTTTTTCATATTTTTAAAATACACTGTTCAAAAATTATAGGGGGGGGACAGAATTTTAGTGACTTTCGGGGCGATTATCAATCTGAAAAACCTTATATTTCATTTGAACGGCCAATCGATTGATGTGCCACACGTGGGATTGCGATGAAAAAAAAATTTTTGACTTTCAGTTGTATGTATGGAGTGCACCCCGATTTTTTTTTTTTTTTGGAATTTAATTAAAAAACTATGTAGCGGCTAACAAAATACACCTATCCTTATAATTTGAATCAAATACTTACACTTTATAGTTTTCGAGTAAAATGACTGTGACAGACGGACAGACGGAAAGATGGACATGATGAAACTATAAGGGTTCCGTTTTGCCATTTTGGCTACGGAACCCTAAAAACACGTTTGATTGGCTCGAACCGCAGCACATACTGGGCATAGCCGTGCACGTGTCCCTATGTGCACGGCTAAAAGTACAGACACTAGTCAATCATATTATAATTATGGTAAGTTACGAAACCAATATTCCTTCGCTATTCCGCTAAAAATCGTGCGGGTTTATTAGCGATGATGATATGCACCTACTTATTTGCAAATCATGTGGTTTGCTAAGCGGACGTGGCGCAAGCAACCTGAACATCTCATGTCAGCATGATACCTTGTAGAGAGACGAAACACGTGTCGAGGTTTTGTCATTAACGATGGTAGTTGGTTGTAATTATTTGCATGTTTGCACGTATGGGCACGTGCAATGTGCCCCGCCCGTGGTGGTGGTAGTAATCGTTAATGGCAGTAACGATGGTAGTTGGTTGTAATTATTTGCATGTTTGCACGTGTGGGCGCGTGCAATGTGCACCTAGAACCGATGGCCATTGGGGCGGAAAGGTTCTCGAGTGGCGGCCACGTACCGGAAGGCGCAGCGTGGGTAGGCCCCCCACAAAGTGGACTGATGACCTGGTAGAGGTTGCTGGAGTCCGCTAGAGGCGCAGGACCGGTCATTGCGGCACTCTTTGGGGGAGGCCTATGTCCAGCAGTGGACGTCTTTCGGCTGATATGATGATGATGACGTGTGGGCGCATGAACCGCATGCAAAAATACGCAAATCCCTATTTGCGCATTTTTGGTAATCTCATCTCATCATCGCTAATCGTAAGCAACCATCTCCCAGCACCTCCTGGAGCCGTAGCATGGTTGGCCTTGTCACGCGATAGGTGATAGGATAGAGCGTGCGTCACTGGCCGACACCGTTCGATAGAACGAGACGACGCCCTTATCTTGTCACTTGTCGCGTGATAAGGCCAACAATGCTACGGCTCCTGATGATATATCGTAGAGAGACGAAACACGTGTCGAGGTTTTGTCATTATTGATGGTGATTTGTTGTAATTATTTGGCATGTTTGCACGTGCGGAAGGTGGGTGGGCGGCAAAGGAATATTGTTCTCGTAACTTATCCTGATTCAATAGTAGGTAAGGTAGAAGTACTAGTGCCCGACGCGGTACTAATACTCGACGAATATAATTTAACTAGCGAATAATAAACTAAGATTGATCACGACATCATTTTTAAGTTACTAAATGTTAGTGACTTCAATATTTCTTATCACAATTTCAAGACAAATAACTTATTTATAAGTTATGAACATATTTGTTAAAACCAGCTGCCATCAATTGGGACAATGAGTTAAACCTTCAAGTCCCAATAAATGTCAGTCTGTCATTCATGACATTTGTACTGAAATGACATCTATTGGGACTGCCAGCATAACCGCCTGCCATTTACTCGTACATTCGGATTGATTACCTAATTCTTATATTGTCAGGATTTTTTATAAGATCACCATATGAAACGAATTCCATATCAGTAACTTGAGTAAATACCTCGTCTCCCAAACCGTATGAAACTGTTTAATACATCTTAAATGAGCATAATATCGTGATTCAAATAAGTATTTTCTGTTGATATGTCGGGCACTAGTACTTCTACCTTACCGCATACCGATTAATTGAAACTTCGAAATTCCACAAGTAGCGCTTGAGACACTTGTATTTCCACGTGGATTGGTACGGCATCTCGTTCAGCCTTGACACGGCGCGATCTCCAAACTGTATTTATTAACTCTGCTCTCGATGATATGACGTAAAATCAGCGGAATTTGCCATCATCGCGTCATGACGTCTGGCGTTTGAATCGATTGTTTTCGAGTTAACGTAAACTATTAATAATCATTGTAGTACCTAATAAATAATACGTATAGTCCAGGCAATGAACTGACAACTTGTATGGAAAAAATGACAGATTTGGAAATAATTTATAATAGCTAATTTTTTTAATGTAACGGATATATTATCAATTAAATAGTATCTCGCACAAAGACTTGCAATCGCAATTCAACGCGGGAATGCTGCCTGCGTGATGGGTACCCTGCCAAAGGGTCAAAATTTAGATAGTTATTTTTAGGTTTTTGTAGGCTATTTTTAAGTTAGTTTTAATTTTAAATCTAGTTTTAATTGTATATTTAATGTATTTGATGTATATTTTTATGTGTTTTATAATTAAATAATAAGTTGTATCCTAGGATAAAAAAAAAGACAAACCTCTTTATGGCACATTAGAAAATTAAATAGTTACCTAGAGGCAAAATCCAACAAAAAAATCAGACATCAAAAAAATCAATATTTAATTAGCTCCTAAAAAGTCCGGATAAATATTAATATATTTTTTTATCTTTATTTAGGTTCATTTACATTTGCTTTACAATATTCAATATACAAATATAAAATATAAAAGACAATTAATGTTTAATTTAAATCTATATAATTACTTCCGGGTGGAAAGTTTGTTGGATTCTTGAATAAAGCATCTTTGAATAACGTTTTAGAATGAAATAAACAAAAAAAACGCTATTATAAATTAATGTTTTTCGAAACAGTATTTTGCCTGGAGTAGTAGGTTAGGGGGCAATCTCCAGAACTGCTCATCCGATTTCAAAAATGATTCCATCAGCATTGAGAATGGATGTTCATGATAGACATAACTGTTTTTTTTTAGCGCGGCTTCGTCTCGATTCCATGTATTAAGTACGCGGATGAAGCCGCACCGACGGCTATTTAATTAGGTATATTTTGAAAAGAAAAAAAAAAAAGAAAAAGACATGCAATTTTACTTTTATCTGTAGTCAAAAATTTACTATGATTGTATGCGGTTGAGGGAGGCAACGGGTGACCCTCGCGCAGGCAGCTTTCTTGCGCAAAGGATTGCTATTGCAATCCAGCGCGGGAATGCTGCCTGCGTGATGGGTAACGCTGCCTAGGGGTCCAAATTTAGATAGTCTTTGTATGTCTATGTTTACAATACAATACAATACAAATACTCTTTATTGCACACCTCACACAAAAAAAGCAGTTACAGAGAGAAACAATACAATAACATGTAAGTAGAGGTAGACAACAGGCGGTCTTATCGCTGAATAGCGATCTCTTCCAGACAACATTTGGGTATCGGAGAAAGAGATAAAACTAGATTATGCAGTAGGTGGTGCGGCGATTATTATTAATCAAAAATCAAGAAATTATAAAAATAAACGTACATAAATACCTCTATATATAAACATACACACACAATCATACATATATACAAATAACACAAACACAAATGTAATGATACATAAACAGTCAGCCAAAAAATACAATCAATCAATGTTTAGTTTTAGTTATTGTAATTTAATTTTAGCTAGTTTTAGTTCTAATTTAACATTTATATCACGTCTGTACTCTTGTTTTGGGATTATTGTGTAATAACTTCTTTGAACACTGCAATTATTATATAGTTTATTTATTGTTCATTGCTTTTTGACTTGTAGGTAGAACTGGCACAATGTTTGTTTTTGATTGAGAGTCGCCAGGACGCTCGACTCTCCATACAAACGTAGTTTGTTTCTAATTTTAAAACGACATGCTAGAATAATATGAAACTTTGTATACCCAATGGGATCTGCCATATCTAGGTCAGAAACTAGTCAGATAGATAGATAATTAAGGGTTTTCTTATACGACGTCGGTGGCAATGTATTGTAAGCGGTTACCGTAGTCTATGGAAGCTTTGGCAGTTAGATTATCAAAAAATGTTGGACACGTATTTTTTTTCATCAAACAAAAAATGATGAAGATTATAGCCCGTTGAAGTTCCGTGTGCCACTTTTTAGCATATTGTGACGTCACGCGGAACTTTAACGGGCTATATCTTTATATTTTTTGTTTAATTGACAAATAAAAAAATACGTGTCTAATATTTTTTGATAATCTAACTGATTGACTAAACATAATTATATTTCTTTTACCCAATTTCAGGTGACTAGAATGCGCATGGCTCACCTTCGAGCCTTTAAAAAAAAGGCAGTACCTACACAAGAAAAACCAAGTCAATGTACGGAAACACGCAGACGAAAGGTCAACCAGAATCGCTTTGATGATATTCCATTGACATTGACATTGAAATTAAGGTTCTTATGGAATCATAGCATAATACACATAATTATTGGCGTTATTATTATTATTATTTGATGTTTGTGGGCCTTTAATGTGCCGCTTCGACCAGTGAATGATCTATTGTGGCAGCCCTTTCTTGTTTATAGTTCACCGTTAAGACCCGTTGCCTCCAAGAAATTCCAGATTCTTTGGGCGGTGATATGTTGTACCTCTTCTGGGTGCACGATGTGCCGCCCTAGGTAGGTACTTCTTTTTTGCATGAGTGGTCCGCAGGAGCAGAGAATGTGCATTGCTGTCTCCTCTGTCTCCTGGCAGAAACTGCAAGTTGCGTCTTGTTTCATACCTATTATTGGCGTTAGTAATACGTTCGGCTTTATATTTGTTTACTAATAATTATACACAGCAAGGCTAGAACACCATCACCAAGTGGATCTGGATTTTTATCCCGCGGGTTTTTCTGCGATCTATACTACTACTAATTAATTAATTAACACGCTCCATAGTTATATAACTGGCTATATAAAAACTATTGAAAGATATCGGAGCAATATTACAACTGCATTAACGCCTGTTTAACTATTTCAAGGTTTATTATGAATAATTTACTTAATTAATGTCAATGCCTCTTTCGTTAATATGGTGTTGTTTGCGTTTTTTGCTTTTATTGCGAAACAGATATGAAATAATTGCAAAATAATGATCGATCTAGGGGCACAGCGGTGCCCCCGCCAAGTCGAGCAAAACAAAGAGGCACCATCCTTTTCTCGAAGCCATTCAGGCCATCATCAACATCCTGTAATTTATAATCCTCGTAAAGCCAGAACCCTGAATTTTCAGTAACATATAGGGCATGATATGGCTTAGATATGTTCTTAATAACATTCAATTTGAACTATTAGTTTAAGTTATATTACCCGTCAAAGTTTCTTAGTTTTGTCACTAATATACTCACTCACTCACTGATGATCAACATAATTCTAAGGTACTTCTAGCAGACCCACAAGCTCCAAATTTTAAACGTAATAAGTTTTTAGCCTATCAATTCGTAAAAAACCTCAAAATATAGCAGTTTTAGTCACGTCTCAGAAATACACAAAATGCATAAGTACGATTGTAATCCTATACAAATACATGCGATTACAAAGTTACTTTTGTAGTTCCTGCAAATAGTAATAACATGGTACACTATGCGATATATTTGCATGTGGTTGTGGCAGGTGGTAATAACATTTCCATACAAAGTATAAATGCAAAAATATTATTCCCAGCTGCATTCAGAAATTTGTATGCAATCACATTATTACTACATTGTTTTAGTTATGCAAACATTAATAAATGCAGTAAAGTTGTGTAATTCCCAAGTCGCACTTTTTATTTAGCAAGCAAATTAACGACGCTTACTAGATCGCAATTGTTTAAGAGAATCGTTTCATAAAATAACAAAATATTGTGTCTTTGTTAGGGAATCACCCTAGCGCTCAACTCTAAATATAATTACACAATTTTCAATCTTATTCCCCAGAAATAACACATACACATTTTAGAGCCATGATTGTACCTGCGTTTAGAACATTATCGCAGCGTGCAGCTTGCGATAAGAACGTCATAACCCTACAATTTCACTTTTAGTATACCTAATGAAGCAATGGCGCCGTGCTTACTGAAATCACGCGGAGTCACCGCGAGATAAGTGGATCGGTGTGAGGGAAATAGTTCGGTAGGTAATGTTTTCTCCGTTGAACAGAGGGCTTATTTTAGTAATTAAATCATAGTACAGTCAGCATCAAAAGTAGCTACGCAAACGAAGACGTCAAAAGTCTTTATTAAATGGGAATAACAACTTTTGACGTCTTCGATTGCGTAGTTACTTTTGATGCTAACTGTACATATTTCTATAATCGAACGAGGGAGCGGAGCGAACGAAAATTGCAGCACGCTGCGCGTCCGTCGTATGCCATCTCTGACGAAGTCATCATTTGACATCATCATCATCATATTAGCTGAAAGACGTCCACTGCTGGACATAGACCTCCCCCAAAGAGTGTCACAAATGACCGCCGCCACCCGCATCCAGCAGACTCCCGCGACCTTTGCCAGGTCATCAGTTCACCTTGTTTACTGTTTCAAAACGTACATCTGCAACTTACAGCTAACCGCCAAAGCGTCACAGATCTTAAACCAACACACGTTCTATAAAAACCTTGCATTCCTGCAACAAGCAGGCCAATTTGGTTGTGAACAGCTCACAGGACGGTGCTGCGTCCAGCACGGAGTTGAGGACAGAGAGTGCGCTCGGGAGTGGCGCGTGGTGCAGTAGGTCGGTGCGCGCGCGCGGCCGCGCCAGCAGCCGTCGCCACTCGAGGACCTGACAATGTCATCATCATCATATCAGCCCAAAGACGTCCACTGCTGGACAAAGGCCTCCCCCAAAGAGTGCCACAACGACCGGTCCTGCGCCACCCGCATCCAGCGAACTCCAGCGACCTTTACCAGGTCATCAGTCCACCTTGTGGGGAGCCTACCCACGCTGCGCCTTCCGGTACGTGGTCGCCACTCGAGAACGGCCATCGGTTCTACGTGCAATGTGGGGCACATTGCCCACCCCGCCCCGCCCGCCTGACAAAGTGCTCTGCAATGACTTTTATTTTGTCCTTGCGTCTGACCCCACCCTAAACCATGGAAGTATTGCACGTCACGGCAAGAGGGCGAAAGTAAATGAGAAAGGACAGTGTAAAAAGAGTATGCATCAGATTATATATAGGCAGACAGGGTTAATCTGAGCAGCAACACACAAAACAAATACAGCATTGGTGTGACGCGGGTCGGACTAAGTTCAATTAAGATCTTCATTAAATACGAGGTCCTCTAAAGGCTCTTCCTCATGCCATACGATACAGATAGTTCATTTCTTTGCGTGCTGCTCTACGATATTTAAACATTTGCCCCTATATATTTCTCCAGCTTATTCAGTAGTACTTAGTTCAAGATTTACAGTGTCAAATGCTCTGCTTTTGTTGCTTGATATGAAAGATTAGCATGACAAAAAAACCGGACAAGTGCGAGTTCAACTCGCGTGGTAAGGGTTCCGTAAAATATTGAGATTTTTCCCGTTACTTTGAATACTCAAACTTCGTATAGGTTTTTCTGTAATCTTTAGGCAAGGCATTATTTTCCATATTTTTTTCAGAATTTTAAGCCTAGTAGTTTCGGAGATAAAGTGGGGAATGGTCAATTTTCGTCTTTTTTCCTAAATTACTTCAAATCTGTTTTTGGTAAAATTATAAAAAAAATATCTGAGATGCTGACAACAACCCCTTTCATTCTGAGCAAGGTGGTCACTTGCTCAGAATTCATTAATTTACTTTACGCGTCCATCTTTGGGTCACCAATTTATATATGTCTACCAAATTTCAACTCAATCATCGGTCCAGTAGTTTCGGAGCAAATCGGCTGTGACAGACGGACAGACAGACGCACGAGTGATCCTATAAGGGTTCCGTTTTTTCCTTTTGAGGTACGGGACCCTAAAAAACCGGCCAAGTGCGTGTCGGACCACGCAAAACGAAGGGTTCCGTGGTTATTAAAAAGGTCGTATCGTCACGGAAATCTTACGGCACTTACGTCCTTTTGTTTAAGGAAGGCAGTTTTTCAGCAATATCTCGAAAACCTTTGAACCGATCTTGTTCAAAATAATTTTAGGGGAAAGAATTTAATAAACCCTATGTCCATAATTTTTTCATATTTAAAAAAAATACAACATTCAAAAATTAGAGGGGGGGACAGAATTTTAGTGACTTTCTGGGCGATTATCTCCGATTCTATTCACTTAATTTAAAAAAATGCTGAGAAACCTTATATTTATTTTGAGAGGCCTTCCGATTGATGTGCCACACGTGGGCTTACAATTAAAAAATAATTTTGACTTTCAGTTTTATGTATGGAGTGCACCCCCAAAAATTTTTTTTGTCATTTTAATTACAAAACTATGGGCGGCTAACAAAATACACTTATACACAAAATTTTATTCAAATACACCTTATAGTTTTCGAGTAAAATACCTGTGACATACGGACAGACGGACATGGCGAAACTATAAGGGTTTCGTTTTTGCTATTTTGGCTACGGAACCCTTAAAAACGTAATAAATCTGACCAAAGCATGGCACGTGTACTGGAGCGGCTACTGTGTGTTCTACTGTTTATTCATAGTATGCTTTGGGCTTACCAACACACCTGTGTAATTCTTCAACCTTACTTAAACTTTAACTACAATTGTAGATAACTAAACAATAGATGTCGGTAATGGTAGGTTTTAAATACCGTCATCTAACTAAGACAACAAACTATACGAGCGCACGCACACATACAGCAGACCGCAAGGATGAGTTCTATCTACAATAAGTTACAAAGGTGTATTAAAAAAGAAATATTTGGCGTCGTAAGAACATGACAACACAAATGATTGAAGTTAAATTGAGTCGTGATGAGAACCTTTCCGGTGCATTAGATCCTAAGCTCAAATTACACTATTACACTGTTCAAACTATTGTCAATAGACACGTATTTGGAAATAAACATAATTTCAAAATAGCCTAACGTCAAAATACTTAAGTCCCAAAAGACCCAAAAACCAAAACGACGGTATCTTGATTATGCATTACTCCCGTGACCAACTAATGTCATAAACGTTGAAGCTTAAGACAAACTTATCCCATAATACCACTAGTCCTAAAATAAAACATTCTCCAAAAAAATAGTCTCAAAACACGCTAGTTTCCAAACACCCTAATTTTTTTGTTCCAGACTCCTGGCTGGCCTCCTTACGGTATTTTGGGACTAGAGTGATTTCACACGATTGTTTTTTGAGAATGGTATATTTTAAGACTAGTATATTATGGGAATAGCTCGTTTTGAACTTCAACTTTTATGACATTAAGTGATCTCGGTAGTAGTACATAATAGAGATCAGTTCGTTTTGGTTTTAAGATTTTAGGGTCTTTTGGGACTTAAGTATTTTGACGTTAGGCTATTTTGAAATTATGTTTATTTCCCAATACGTTTTTATTGACAATAGTTTGTACTGTGTAATAGTGTAATTTGAGCTTAGGATCTAATGCACCGGAATGGTTCTCATCACGACTCAATTTAACTTCAATGATTTGTGTTGTCATGTTCTTACGACGCCAAATATTTCTTTTTTAATACACCTTTGTAACTTATGTAGATAGAACTCATGGTTCTATCGCGCATCTTGAGGTACGTATATTCTTTAGACGCGATCGTTAAGGAAAGCCGATGTAATTTGATTTAACAGGGAAAATAAGACAATCTATTTAGGACAAAGCCGACTTAAACGCGAATAACGAAATTAAATCCTGCTTTAGATACTTACTAACACTTCCGACGAGGAAGGACTCAGTTTAAATGGATTCCAATTAAAATGGAACAAGTAAGACGATGGCACAATGACTTGGTGGCCAATGGATGTGGAACTGACGATCGGGTTCCAATTAATCAATCAATCAATCAAATCATTTATTTCGGAAGTCGGTATTTCCATAATCGGTTAGTAACAATGGTCTTAAAAAAACTATGTATTATTTTACAAATTTATCAGTTGGATGGTCCATGCAACCTGCCCCAGTGGAACAGGAAGGGACCGTCCAGGCGCGCCGCCACCGTCTGCAGGAGGCTGTCCGGGGCCGCGCAGGCGCCGCAGCAGGGACGCGACCCGCTTACGCATGATGGCGTGAAAACCATCCGTGTGCGCTTCGCAAAACATCCCTGATGCACTGCAGTGGCGCGGCAGCCCCAGCAACATCCTAAACCCATTATTATATTGGACGCGTAGGGCGCTGTAAGCCTTTTGGGTATAGTTGATCCATAGGCTGCAGGTGTAAAATGACTGGCAGAACGCCTTAAAAAGTGTAATTTTTCTAGTTTCATGTTTTAGGCTACTTTCGCATATAGTGGGGAGGTTTTGGTATTATGACTTTACCAAGAGCGTACTCATGTCGTAAACTTTACTCGTTGGGGTTGGCACACGGCCAGTATTACAGTAAGTAAACATTTGCGCAGTAAATACTATTGCGTTCCTTAGCTGTAATATATTGCCGTTCTTATTCATCATCATCATCATATCAGCCGAAAGACGTCCAATGCTGGACATACGCCTCCCCCAAAGAGTACCGAAGTGACCGGTCCTGCGCCACCCGTATCCAGCGGACTCCAGCGACCTTTACCAGGTCATCAGTCCACCTGCCTGCCCACGCAGCGGATTCCGGTACGTGGTCACCACTCGAAAACCTGCCCCAACAGCCATCGGTTCTACGTGCAATGTGCCCCGTCCACTGCCACTTAAGTTTAGCGATTCGGAGGGCTATATCGGTTACCTTGGTTCTGCCGCGGATAGCCTCATTTCTGATGCGATCACGCAGATAAACTGACAACATAATAATGAATCTAATTAATTTTAAATGTTTAGCATGCTCACATCATAATATATGTATAATGTAATTATAATTAGTTTGAGTAGATTGTTATGCCCAAAGTAAATACATGTTATGCAATAAATTATATGAATATGAATATGAACATAGCCGCCGTTCATGTTGGCTATAATATATTAATTATTATACGAGTGCTAATAATTTTCTCTGTATTTTATACGGAACCCTTGGTGGGCGAGTCCGACTCGCACTTGTCCGGTTGTTATGCTTATCTTATCTTATATTATCTAGTTGAGGGCCCTTTCGGATACACTTCGACCCATTGGGATCTTTTGTGCATTTGCCCTCCCCTTTATAGCTACTCCCAAGCTCGCTCCATCATTTCCACAAAGCGGATGATGCAGCTCAGTGGGAGCACCCTGAATTCCTTTGGTTGCGGGTAGCCGTTACCAAAGAGATTCATTCTTTGTCTGGCAAGGGCATGAGATTCACACATTCTACAGTCTGTACTGTTTGATAGTCCCGTCCCATCTTGGCCAAGAGATCCTTGACGCCGAAGTGACCTGTGAACACCCCAGATATAATCCTGAGTTGCTTTCTGCTGGATTTCCAGAGTTTTTTGGTCCAGCCCGAGTCCAATCCTTCTATGAAGAACTTTGAGTGCCTTAAACCCGCCTCATTCCTCCACTCGTGCTGGTGTTTAATTTTGGCGTAGGCTTTAAAGGCCGATATTATGGTTCCCTGTGAGAGTCCCACAATAGGTTCTGGACCTACAAAGTGATCTGTAGACCCCCTTCTTGCAAGGTCATCTGCTCTTTCGTTGCCGATGAAGCCCTCGTGCCCTGGTATCCAAACAAGTTGCACCTTATTGTGCTTACCTTGTTGTTATGCTTAATATTAGCGGCATACAGGAATGGCAAGTGGTTTAAACAAAATATTTCTTCATAATTACGGACCTATGATATAGTATCTTAGCTGAGACCATGGGACTTGAGTACTATGCTCGATGGTCTCAGTAAAGCCTGAAACGTCCACGTAGTACCAACTCCCATTTCAATCGGACACTACGCTCGAAGTTGTAGACGATTAATACCTAGGACAGACTGTCCAGTTAGATAGGTCCAACTTTGAGAATGAGGTCAACCGTCGAATCCGACTAGGCTGGGCAGCATTCGGGAAGCTACGGCACGTCTTTTCGTCCAATATTCCGCAGTGTCTCAAGACGAGAGTCTTTGACCAGTGATGACGTATTGCACGGAAACGTGGTCGCTACAATGTGCCTCATAAGAGGGCTCAAAGTCACCCAAAAGGCAATGGAGAGAACTTATATGCTGGGAGTTTCTCTGCGTTTAATCACATGTATAAGGTCGACAGCCAATTTAATTATAATTATATGCAAATTTAAACTAATTTTCAATGTCACGCAATAGCAACAATATAATTTGCATCTAATCTTAATACTTTCAATTAAGTAATGTTCACATTGTTTTGTGTAACTACGGTGAATTTTAATTGTTGACTTTGTTACGTAATTACTTTTTGAACGAACGTTATTAGGACAAATCAACCGGCATTTATATTACATACATATATACAACAAATTACATATCGAGCTACCTACGCGCTCGTAGGTTACGTAATCAGTCAACCATATGGAACCATCTGGAACCAATATTACTAATTCAGTAATTGATGGAAATAACGTTCGAATCGCACCTAGTTACCAATATCAAACTATATGTTATCATGAATAATTTAATAGAAAAGCTTTATATGCAAATTACGTGGTTGATATGAAATTAAAAAAAAAATCTTAACCTAATGGTCGTAAGTCCGGGGTAATTTGTAGGATTGAGTCAAGGGTGAGCGAATACGTACATAAATAAGAACATACATATCTATATAGGCGTGTATAGATATGTATGTCCTTATTTATGTTATTTATGTACGTATACGTTCACCCTTGACTGTACCTAACTTTGTCATGACGTTGTCTGTCATATCGACTGGACACAACTGGTTAAATAATTTAAATATCTAGTTTACGTGACAAGGTTAAATCTCACAAAATTTTCCATACCTATAACCAATCATAAATTGTGATTTTTATACCTCCGTCACAATTACTAAACATGGTATACAATCAATAACATAAAATTTCCAATCCAAAACAATAATTTTATAAATAACATAAAATTATATATATAGAAAAGAAACATAAAACAACAAAAACAGGTCATTAAATCAGCAGAAACCGGTTTACGGAAAGCTATTTACGGATATACAATAGTTAATGATTCCGGCTTGAAGCGCAAACATGTTGAGTATCACGATAGTAAATAGTGATTTCATTATTACGTAAACGATTTTTTGCAGACGAGTTTAAACTTAATTTTATAAACTTTTCCGTACAGTAGTCTCCTTTTAGAAATGGCATATAATTCAATGGTTGTCATATTATTAGTTTCACCTGTACCTACATTTGTCATCAAATGTTGCAAATTAACTTTGATCCACTTCCCGGTAACCGATTGAGCTGCATACATGTGTAAAACGCGTGACAATGCAATATTATGATGACACGGTGCTGATCTGATGATGGAGCTGGAAGGTATAGGAACTTTGCAATGAAACGACACCACCTCATCGAATTTGGGCTCGTTAAAAAGGAAAGTCGGCAATAAAAGCTTGTACCAAAAATAAATTTTTGACAGAAACTCATTCAATTGACAAGTTGGTATTGGTTGTCGGGCTTTACTTTACGAAATATGACGACAAATTAGTGTATTAATTCTAAACAATATTTAGCGGAATAGGAAAGGTAAGGTTGGTTCTAGTAATCTCAAAATCCAATTAATACACACACACCAAGGTGTGTTGAAGTTAAATAAAAGTCCAGTGAGAGATTTGGTATATTTATTATAGGAATAGAAGGACAACTAATTCGTTTTATGAATTATTACAAATTTATTAGTTTATAAAAAAATAACACAGTAAGCTTAATATTACCTAATTATATACATTTATTGGCCGCAACTCAGCAGAATGCTCTGGCATTAAACAACCACACACCATATATATCAATTAGTAATTAATAATTAAGAATAATATATATTAAAATGGGTATTTGAGGATAGGTGAGTGAGGTTTGGAGGTACGTATATAAAATAAAAAATGTAATAATAAAATATGGAGCATTTAGCAACACGGGTCAATAGCTAAGTAGGGCAAGTAAATAAGTATTTTTTAAATCATCTTCAATCAATCATTTTCACTAGTTTCATATGTTTTTATTGTTTAATTATGTGGGTCGTGTGTGTTTGTGAATAAATATATCTTTCTTTCTTTCTTTAAATGCAGCTTAAAACGACCTATAGTTTAATTACAAATAGGTGGAGGTGGAAGGGTTTAGAACTAAGGCGCAGTCTCTATACCGTTTGTCAATGCGCAACCAATATTCGTTGAACATATATACAGCTCTTAGCTTCTCTGAGGTGTCAAAAGTTTTGTAAATATTTAAGTCAGTCGTCATATGTGATAGACACAATAAAAATTCTTAATGCATTTAGTGATGTCAGCTATGTACAAAGTAAGCAGCGCGGGCTAATATTGAACCTTGCGGAACTCCGCAGTTCACATGAGCACTTTGGAAGGAATCCGTTAACCAGCAGGGTGTATGCAGCCCAATTTGTTGAGAGTAACCAGATAGAAGCGAACCACTTTATAGTTTTGTTAGTAAAACCATAGTACGCAAGTGTGAAGAGTAGCCGCTAGGTTTAATTATTATCAAACGTGCGAGAGAAGTCCAATAGGTTTAGACGCAATGCTTCTTCTTTATCCTGGGCAGCAGTGCCATCTACCACATCTAACAGAGCCATTGGTGCCTTTTGGAATGTTGATTGCTTACTTGGTAATATAATTTATTTGTTTCGAAATAATTATAACCAGTTTTTCTAATATTTTGAATACACAACACAGAATACTAATTAGGTATTTTGGGTATCGGTTTAATGATTGCTGAGTGCTGATGAGTATTGATTAATACTAGCAGTGACTCATACACAATATGATTTTAGATTCACGATGAAGAATGACAATAATGCGATCATGACCCCAATGTCACCCAGCAAAACATTTTAGGTAAATAAAATTCAACCAGATCCAACATGACGCAATCAGTTGCCATTATCTACCTATTACTAACTTCTTTTTGTATTTGTTATCTAATTTACAATGCAATGTTATTATAAAACATCTATTAAGCAATAACGGCTGCTAACAAAATTGATAAATTACAAAAAAAGGAAAATTTTAAAAATTAAATGCTCTGAGCCTGATTTGAACCACGGCCACTGGCATATGCGGTTCTTCGCTCTCAACCAACTGAGCTATCGGCATAATCCGTCTCGTTCACCAAATTTTTCAATCGGTTCCCTCTTACAAAGCCTTCGAGAGGTTACTATTCTTAAACCTAGTAGCTATTCTTAATATTAATTATCTAAATATTTACTTGACTATCATCTTGTCATCGTCACATGCCTTTTATTTTTGTCGTTTGAACTGAACTACTGTCATTTTTAACTATAGATGTGATATAACCTTTTGACCGTCTCGAATCTTCTAAAACGTCTTTGTTTTTGTTTATAGAACTAACGCTATTTTTTTTTGTATAAGCTTTAACGTAGAAATCACGGAAAAGATATATCATCACTCCCAAATTAAAGTAAATAACGAATAGTAGAACGTATGAAGTCTTGCAGCTTGAGACGAAGGTACCGATGGTAACATGTATTGTAATAAGTCCAAATTGTATCTGAAACAAGATATAATTTTTTATTTATTAAAAGTGAATACAAGATTATAATTAACATTGACTAAGATAAATTAAAGCTAAGTTAAATCTAAAAAAGGCCCTCGAGGCATTGTACCGAGGATGCTGGCGGCATTTCCTCGCTGAATTGCAATGCTGATGCGTTGCGCGAGAAAGCCGCCAGCTCTTCGGTCACCAGTTACATCGACCAGACGTTTCGCGATTTCTACAAATAACTTATGCGCACTGGGAGCCCACGGACCGAGGGTCTCGATGCCAAAGGGTACAAAGTCGTACTCTCTGCCGAGGCCTCTATATTTATTACATTTCAGATTTTCGGCGTTTTCCGCCGCTGCACCCGCTTTAGAAGTAGTCCGTTGGAGGTGAGTTGTTTTACAATCACTCGAACTCCAATATATCTGTCATGCTTATGACAAAGCAGTACAAATCATTAATGCGCGCTTACATTTGAATGAGTGCTTTCACACCATCTGACAGCATACCGATAAGTATGGAAATCACGGTGGTATCAGTAAACTCCCGGTAAAATATTAAATACCACATTAAGATTCCACCCCAACAAATGCGTTTAATTAAACTCATGGGTACATTTTGAGAGACACAAAATGTTTGCTTTCTGTATGACACTCATCTACAAGTCAATTTATAATAGTTACCAACAAAGATTGGAACTGTAGAACATGTATTTTTTCCAATAGCTTTACCAATTTTTTTACGGCTAGTACATAATTATCAGCAAGAATCGTACGCTTTATAAGTTCCTCTTAATTTTTTGCACATACGATTCGTCATCCGGATATTAAATACTTGATCAGAACTAAGTAAGACAGTATTATGTCGAATCATTTATTACTCACCAGTTGAAACGATGTGATGTACCTCTTCCACCAAAGGTACTTGTTCAAACTAGGGAACGCGGACAATCCATAGTATCCATACATGACGACGTGCACAAGAGAGTTGATGGTCCCTAAGAACACCACAGCGTCTGTGGGGTTGAACTTTAGGGCACACCACGTGGACAACATCATCAGGGAGTGATGGTACACATGGAGAAAGGTCACTTGGTTCATCTTCTTTCGCAGAACAAAGAACACCGTGTCCAGGAGTTCTGATATCTTTGCGAGTAAGTAAAAGTAGACACCGCGTACTATCTGGAAAAGGGTAGTTGCATCATGATAAAATTGATAACGTATTGTTGCTAAATGGATAGGAAACTATCAAATTATTGTAATAAAGTATACATTACAAAATATAATAAAAACCATTACAAGTGAAATTAAAAGATTTTCCAATAAAACCAACTGCTTTTTTGCAAATATTTACATGAATCCAACGGTACCTCATACGTCGCAATCCGTCAAATGGTTTAGAATGCAGGGCGTGCCAAAGAATAAGACATACACACATACATACATAGATACATACATATGTGTATATACATACATACGCTCGAAAAACATAAAACTCCTTTCCTTCGGCAGTCGGGAAAAAACATATAGACCACCAGTAAATTTAAAGCTACCATAGAATCATTATGCTTTTATTATAGAAAAACAAAATTGTATGACAACTATTGGACCTAAACACAGTATTTTGCGACCGAAATAGCAATTTACTTGATTTTCCATACAACGATTGTACAAATAGCAAACTGTGACGTCATTAGTTTATGTCAATTAGTATGAAACATTTCGGTTGCCGCCAGCGAGGTCCGTCTTTGAATCAATTTTTTGGGTATTTATGTTGTTCAATTGTAGTTGCTCCCATACAAACAGTTGTTTCTCTCCAAAAACCGGTTTGAAGGCATCGTAAAAAATCTAAGGTCACAAGCCTATGGCATCATGGTTAAATTCAGTTGGAGATGACGTTGATGAGTTCGACGACCGGTTAGCCTAGTGGGTTGTGACGCTGCCAACGGAGCTGAAGGTCCTTTGTTCGAATCCCGGTAAGGGCAAATATTTTTGTGATGAGCATGAATATTTGCTCCTGAGTCTTGGATGCTTTCTATGTATTTAAATATTCATATCTATTATATATGTAGTCGTATACTACCTATAACACAAGCTTTATTGAGCTTACTATGGGCCTTGTTCGATTTGTGTAAGGATGTCCCCTAATATTTAGTATTATTAATATAATACATACATACATACATACATACATATTAGGGGACATTCTTACACAAATCGAACTAGCCCTATAGTAAGCTCAATAAGGCTTGTGTTATAGTTACTAGACGACGATATATATAATAGATTTAAATACTTAAATACATAGAAAACATCCAAGACTCAGAAACAAATATCCATGCTCATCACACAAATATTTGCCCTTACCGGGATTCGAACCCAGGACCTACAGCTTCGTAGGCAGCGTCACTACCCACTAGACTATCCGGTCGTCGATCCGGTCGGTAGGCGGTCGGTATTATAGTTGAGGGTAATATGCAAAGTGCCTACTGTACGCGGCACATAAGTTTGTGTGTAATGTTAGCTAGCTACTAGTAGCGTCTTAGAGGTGTCAGAGGGGTTGGACGGGTGTGCGGGAGGCGACTTTAGGGTATCTTCAAAGACGCAAACTTACGTGACGCGTATTGTAGCTCTAAGGCCGCGGACTGCACGCCAGTGGGGAGCGGTACGACAAGCGACTGCCCATACAATGAAGTCGCTCGAATGTTTGAACTGCCGCTCGTCGCCCGTAACTTTTGATGAGACTTATTTAAACGTGGCTTAGTGTAAGGCCTGAGTGGACGCTCCGCTGTGAGCGGGGCGTGCAGCGTCCATATAAATTGCATTTGTCTTATGTGGACGCTGCACGCCCCGCTCACAGCGGAGCGTCCACTCAGGCCTTACAGTTAGTCGCGTAATATTTATACAGTGTACCTACACTAGGTTTACACCTGATTGATAAACAACTGCAGGAAAACTCGTAGAAGTAGAAGATTCATTTTGAATCGCCGGCTCTTTATTGATTTGAGGACTCGTACTCATGGTATGCTGGCAAGGTTGCCATGAAGTAAAGTTCGTTATGGAGCGACATAATGTAGACGAAAGTCGGGAAATGAATGAACACTTTATTATGAAGTACATGGGTATATAAAGGGTTTTCATCTGTGGCTATGTGCGTGCACTTGTGACGTGGGATGCAGCTGCATGCAATAAAATAGGATCATTAAATTTTACATTAGATAAAGTGAATTAAGGTCAAGTGTTTACTCGTGCGTACACACATGCAGGTCCCTCGTTGTCAACACAGCGCAAACTTTGGAGCTTGATACTCATACTCATATTTATACTCATGGAAAAATGACACTCCCACTGAGTCAAACAAAAAATTAGAGACTTACATAAGCCTGCGATTCTCGTCCCTCAATCGCGCAGTTTGGGCTCACCAGGCCCCAGTTGGACAATATATTTACGCCCTGTAAATAAAAAAATAAATTGTACATACTATAATTTATAGTATTTATTTCATCACATCACATTACATAGAAAATTGGCTGTTTCGTACCGCCTGGGCAAAGACGGTATTGGATAGGGAAATCTGGCGGTCTTAAGTGTTGGAGACCAAGATCCACTTTAGCTTCTTGCGCGACATCAGTAACGCCTTGGCCACCACTTTGGTCTTAAGCGACCTGCGGCAGCGTTTTATCTGTTCATTGCGCGGTCGAGACGCGCAACGCACTGTGGTTAGTTGGGATCACGCGCAATGAATTAGAAAACCGCTGCCGCAGGTCGCTTAAGACCAAAGTCGTGGCCAAGGCGTTAGTAATAGAAACAAAGAAATTAACCAAGTGCTTCGTTGGTATTTTTACGCGAGAAGGTTGGGAGGTTTTACGTGGTACTTACCTTCTTAGTAGGTAAGTAGGTAAGTACGGTCAAGGCCCTTAATTGTTGAGCCATTTAGGTGTCAACTAATTTTGGTTTACTATGAAGCTATGATAGTATAAAGTGAGCTCTAAATGGCTCAACAATTACCGTGACTGTACCACGTAAAACCTCCCAACTATAGTCCAGAAGGACAACTATGGTCCAAAGTAGACTGATATATTTTTGCAAATACCAACGAAGTACTTGGTTATTTTCTTTGTTTTATTTGCTACTAGCTTTTGCCGGGCCTCTCTAGAGTTCATACACAATAGTAGTCACACCGAATCGTGTGATTTGGACTCTCAGACCAAGAAAAAAGATAGACAGAGCATTACCAACAACCTAGTGATGCCGGTTTTCAACCAAGCCCAATAAGTCAAAGTCAAAGTGATTTATTCTTCAATTTAGGCATATTACATGCACCTATGAATGTCGATAAACTACCACCGGTTCGGAAAGTAAACCTCTGCCTCGAGAAGAACCGGCGTAAAAAACTCGGCGAGGTGTCATTTTTTCAAAACAGTATACAATATATCATATCATATAAGTTTACCACACGCTCATATACAATCAAAATTGCACAAAACTCTTCAGCACGTGTCAAGGCTGTCAAGATCATCATTTTTATGTCAGATTAACCCTTTTCCAGGCCGGCAGTTGGAAAATGACAATCGGATGTCAGTCTTATTCATTGACATTAAGATATTATTTTTGACAAGCATTATGTGGTCGATATAAAGCCTCTGCCTGGAAAAGGGTTAACAGTTTTTTTTTTTTCGACTACTTTTTACGAAAGTTTCGTTTTACATTTTAAAAATAATCTATTTTTACAGACGTAAAAATACCGTATGATATGAAATGAAGTAGAATATTTGATTGCAAAACCGAGGCATATATTTGATTTTGCATAACCGGTTAGCCTAGTGGGTAGTGACGCTGCCTATGAAGCGGAAGTTCCGGGGTTCGAATCCCGGTAGGGGCAAATATTTGTGTGATGAGCATGAATATTTTGTTTATGTTTGCTATGAATTTAATTATAATATATCGTCATCTAGTACGCATATCACTAGCCTTATTGAGCTTACTATGGGACTAGTTTGATTTGTTTAAGATTGTCCACTAATATTTATTTACAAATATTTATTTATTATAACATTAAACCGGTTATCGTCAATTTGGGTTATTTCCTATTGACGTCATAAGCCATAGCAGTCCTTGGACCGCACCGGAAGGCGGAACGTAATTATTTGTAGACTTATTTTTTACTAGCTCCTGCCCGCGTCTCCGTCCGCGTTGAACTCGTTTATATATTACGATATCGTAGCTCCATAGAAACTTTCACCCCCATTTAACTCTCTTAGAAAAATAATTCCGGGATAAAAACTACCCTATGTCCTTACCCGGAACTCAAACTATTTCTATACCGAGTTTCATCCAAATCGGTTCAGCGGTTTAAGCGTGAAGAGGTAACAGGCAGACAGATAGACAGACAGACAGAAAAACAGACAGACACACTTTCGCATTTATAATATTAGTATGCATTATTAACCGTCCTGAGCCCGTGTGTCAGACGGTTATCTAATTTCACTGATATTCGACCGTACCACATCTGATTTTTAGGGTTCCGTAGCCAAAATGGCAAAAACGGAACCCTTATAGTTTCGTCATGTCCGTCTGTCCGTCTGTCCGTCTGTCCGTCTGTCCGTCTGTCCGTCTGTCCGTCTGTCCGTATGTCACAGGCATTTTACTCGAAAACTATAAGGTGTATTTGAATAAAATTTTGAGGATAGGTGTATTTTGTTAGCCGCTACATAGTTTTGTAATTAAAATGCCAAAAAAAAATTTTTTTAGGGGTGCACTCCATACATAAAACTAAAAGTCAAATTTTTTTTTTTCATTGTGACCCCCCGTGTGGCACATCAATCGATAGGTCTTTCAAAATAAATATAAGGTTTCTTAGCATTTTTTTTGATTAAGTGAATAGGGTCGGAGATAATCGCCCCGAAAGTCACTAAAATTCTGTCCCCCCCCCTCTAATTTTTGAACGGTGTATTTTAAAAATATGGAAAAATTCATGGACATAGGGCTTATTAATTTCATTCAGCGAAAATTGTTTTGAACAAGATCGGTTCAGAGGTTTTCGAGATATTGCTGAAAAACTGCCTTCCTCAAAGAAAAGGACGTAAGTGCCGTAAAATTTCTGTGGCGATACGACCTTTTTAATAGGCACGGAACCCTTCGTTTTGCGTGGTCCGACACGCACTTGGCCGGTTTTAAAGGATTAAACCGGTACGGCACTAAACATAACCTATGGTTACAAAAAAGTTGATCAAAAGCTATGTACGTAAATTGTAAATGATAGGCAGCGGAAATGTGACACTTCTGTAGTTGCAACCGTCCATAGGCCACGGTGACCGCGCTTACCACCGGGCGGGTGCTTGTCTGCCACCGACGTGGCATATAAAAAACCGGCCAAGTGCGAGTCGGACTCTCGCACGAAGGGTTCTGTACTAAAGCCTTAGTAATAGGGTCCCGTTTTTATCCGTTGGGTACGGAACCCTAAAAAACTATGAGTAACACTCAAAACACAATGTACAGATCTCAAAAACTTAAAAATCTACGGCCATTTTAACGTTAATAGTTAAAAAGAGAACACTACACGGATGTGACGTCACGCTAATTATACTTGAGATTAAATGAGTTAGTAAGTCTACCGATCAATGCAGTAGATTCCAATTCCAATGATAGTTTTATAAAAAGTAGGCCACATTAAATGATATCAACCATAGGTAGTTGATATTCGTTTCCTCTAACTTTGCTTGAGGTAATTATTTACCGTTTGAGTTACCTTCTGTTTTCGAAGTTATAACTATTTTTCTAGAATATTTAAGGTACGTATTTGAAGATCGAAAACTGACTCGACTGTGAAAAGATCGATGTACAAAATATCGAAAGTCAAAATCTCGAACGGGTGCATGGTCGAAATTCAAAGTATCGAAAGTTTAATTTACCGGCCGAATACAAAATATCGAATACAACCGTTTCGAAAATGAAAATATCGAATTTAAAACATCAAAAGTTTATAAGGCCATAGTTTAAAACGTCGAAAGTAAATTACCTACAGAATTCAAGATCGACTGACTGCCTAATTGGGTAAAAAAAAAATAGTCCGTCAGTTAGATTATCAAAAAATATTGGATACGTATTTTTTGTTTGTCAATTAAACAAAAAATGATGAAGATATAGCCCGTTAAAGTTCCGCTTATTATGCTAAAAAGTGTACCATAATGTGACGTCACGCGGAACTTTAAGGGGCTATATCTTCATAATAATATTCTTTTGTTTAATTGACAAACAAAAAAAATACGTGTCCAATATGTTTTGATAATCTAATGTAGCTGGTGGACTAAATATATCTTTTTAGAAAAGTTGCCAATTATATTGTTGAAAATATGATAATCTACATATTCGGAATCTATCGGAAACCAACAAGAATGTCGATTGCACAATCCCTTAAATACCCTATAATTAGGTGTCCCATTAGAGTAATGTTATAAACGTAAGTAATTTACTGATGCGTCAGCTACGGCGCTGCGGGCTGTGTAGCCTAGACTCGCCTTGGCCACGACTTTGGTCTTAAGCGACAGGAGCCGTAGCATGGTTGGCCTTATCACGCGACAAGTGACAAGATAAGAGCGTCGTCTCGTTCTATCGAACGGTGTCAGCCAGTGACGCACGCTCTATCCTGTCACCTATCGCGTGACAAGGCCAACCATGCTACGGCTCCTGCGGCAGCGTTTTATCTGTTCATTGCGCGGTCGAGACGCGCAACGCACTGTGGTTAGTTGGGATCACGCGCAATGAATTAGAAAAACCGGACAAATGCGAGTTCAACTCGCGTGGTGAGGGTTCCGTAAAATATTGAGAACTCTCCCGTTGCTTTGAATACTCAAACTTCTTATAGGTTTTCCTGTAATCTTTAGGCAAGGAACTATACTCCATATTTTTTTCAAAATTTTAATTATAGTAGTTTTGGAGATAAGTTACAAGATTCGAGTTGGCGGCCGAGTCAACTCAAGTTATCCGAGAATCGCTACCTTTGAGGTGTGTGAGAGCTAGCGCGTGAAGCGATACATCATGTTTTCAACATACAAATTTCAAACAATGAGCTACAAATGGTTAACCGATTTAGGTAGCCTTAGGCTTTCAAAATCAGACATTTCGTCTGACCCCAACTTGACATACGACTCAATAACAATGCGATTTACAAATCTTGAAATGATAATGCTAATGTAATTGAAATGAATTGCCTAAACTGGATTTAATTTTTGTTGCAACCTGTCCTTGACTTGACTTGATTAAACAAAGGCCATTAAACAGCATGTAAGTACATCGGACTTTATAATTATATGTTTTGTATTTTTTTCTTAGTTTTCCGTATCAAAATTGGTCCGACGGGACACTTATTTAAATTTAAGTTTTTTTTGTGGGTAAGGCCCCACAAGGTGGACTGTTGACCTGGTAAAGGTCGCAGGAGTCCGCTGGATGCGGGTGGCGCAGGACCGGTCACTTTGGCACTCTTTGGGGGAGGCCTATGTCCAGCAGTGGACGTCTTTCTGCTGATATGATGATGAGGTTTTTTTTATTTGTTTAATGTTGTTTTACGTTCCTACCTATTTATTTATTATGAGTATGAAACAATATGCCGATATTGTCGGAAGTGAAGAAATATACTATTGGCTACTGCATTTCACAAAGGCGAGCGGATTACTCGAAATAAGGCTTTAACATTAACAAGTCAAATCAAAAGATTTTTCGAAAAACCCAACTGCTTCTTTGCAAATATTATATACTATATCACTTCCATGATTAAGAAATCCAACGACATTTCATATGTCGAAATCCGTCAAACGTTTGAGGCTGCAGGGCGTGCCAAAGAATAAAACAACACGCTCGAAAAACATGACCCTTCTTTCCTTCGGCGGTCGGTTAAAAATAAGAACGTACCAATTCGCTTTCGTGAGACACAAAAATTTTAATTAAAGAGCAACATTTACTCACAATGTAATGAAAGAAAAATATTTACTCACAATGTAAAAAATGTAGCAAGACAGCGCAATTTGACACGTGTTGTAAAATAGTAAGATATTCTTCAATTGGAAAGCCGATCTTTTGGACATGTAGGCGGGGCCCAGTTTCAGCACAAAAGCCATATACACCAACCATGTTGCCAGCACGGGCCATGGCGTGCTCATCAAAAACCAGTTGTCCACGTAGTCCACTGAAAAAAAAAACACACACCATAAGTACAAGGATATGATAAGAAAAAACCGGACAAGTGCGTTCAACTCGCGTGGTGAGGGTTCCGTATATAATGCACAAAAATATTGAGAATTTTCCCTTTACTTTGGATACTCAAACTTCTTATAGGTTTTCCTGTAATCTTTAGGAAAGGAACTATTTCCCATATTTTTTTCAGAATTTGGTCAATTTTCGTATTCTGAAAATGGTCAATTTTCGTATTCTGTCCTAAATGACTTCAAATATGTTTTTGCTAAAATTATAAAAAAAAAATCTGAGATGCTTACAACAACCTCTTTCGTTTGATATGTCACACAATACAGTTTTGGAAACTTTTTTTTTAATTTTCCAGTTTACCCCCCAAAAGTGGCCCCTTGTTCAGAATTCATTAATTTACTTTACGCGTCCATCTTTGGATCACCAATTTACATATGTTTACCAAATTTCAACTCAATCCATCGAGTAGTTTCGGAGCAAATCGACTGTGAAAGGCGGACAGACAGACGCACGAGTGATCCTATAAGGGTTCCGTTTTTTCCTTTTGAGGTACGGAACCCTAAAAACACCATAAGTACAAGGATATGATAAGAAAAAAACCGGCCAAGTGCGTGTCGGACCACGCAAAACGAAGGGTTCCGTGCCTATTAAAAAGGTCGTATCGTCACAGAAATTTTACGGCACTTACGTCCTTTTCTTTGAGGAAGGCAGTTTTTCAGCAATATCTCGAAAACCTCTGAACCGATCTTGTTCAAAACAATTTTCGGTGAATGAAATTAATAAGTCCCATGTCCATGAATTTTTCCATATTTTTAAAATACACCGTTCAAAAATTAGAGGGGGGGGGACAGAATTTTAGTGACTTTCGGGGCGATTATCTCCGACCCTATTCACTTAATCAAAAAAAAATGCAAAGAAACCTTATATTTATTTTGAAAGGCCTATCGATTGATGTGCCACACGGGGGGTCACAATGAAAAAAATTTTTTTGACTTTTAGTTTTATGTATGGAGTGCACCCCTAAAAAATTTTTTTTTGTCATTTTAATTACAAAACTATGTAGCGGCTAACAAAATACACCTATCCTCAAAATTTGATTCAAATACACCTTATAGTTTTCGAGTAAAATGCCTGTGACATACGGACAGACGGACAGACGGACAGACGGACAGACGGACAGACGGACAGACGGACATGACGAAACTATAAGGGTTCCGTTTTTGCCATTTTGGCTACGGAACCCTAAAAATCAAGCCACGGTAGCCAAGTGGTAGGCACTAAACTTGACTTTCAATCTCGAGGCCGAACAGCCGAACTCCGGCTCGTAAAGTCGGCATCAAAAGTACCGACGCAAACGAAGCCGTAAAAAGTCCTTATTAAAAGGGAATAAGGACTTTTGACGTCTTCGATTGCGTCGTTACTTTTGATGCTGGCTGCACACCTGGGTTTTTCAGAAAAAGTACTAGCTTTTCTAAACGATCAAAGTGACAAATTGAAATATTGAAATTTAGAATCTCGTTAGCAGACGCAGTTTAGTAAACATTCACTGTTAGTAGCTTCCCTGTAAAGGAAAACATCTTGGGTAAACCAGACCAATCTCAACAAGGTCTACACGTTTCCCTCTGGGTTTATGAACACGTTGATGGACACTACTTCAATTAAATGTTGGTTAGCATACATTTGACGACGCCTATAGGCGTTGTGCCCTTCAACGCGTTACGTAGGTACAGTAAGGGAAATATATACACGTAGAACCCTGTCGCAATTGACAGGCCGCCGTCACTCAAACTCACGTGATATGTCGCCATATTGCGATAGGGTTCTACAGTGGTACGTGATTACATTTCCCTTACTGTACCTATATGCACAAACAACATTAATAAGCATGATTATTTATTTGAGGAAAACTATGACATCGTTAATGTAGCACATGAAGAATTTCTTGACCTACTTGGAATCATAATCATAACACAGTTGTTATCTATTCTAATGTAATAGTGTTTATGAGACCTTTGTAAGGTTGTATGTCCTTATTCTCCGGAACCACCAATCCGATTTCAAAAATCTTTGACGCATGTATAGAATGGACTTTCTGAATAAACATATGCTATTGTTTCTGAATAAACATAGGCTATAGTTTCTGAATGAATATAGGCTATAGTTTCTGAATGAACATAGGCTATAGTTTCTGAATGAACATAGGCTATAGTTTCTGATTAAACATAAGCTATAGTTTCTGAATGAACATAGGCTATAGTTTCTGAATGGACATAGGCTGTAGTTTCTGAATGAACATAGGCTATAGTTTCTGAATGAGTATAGGCTATAGTTTCCGAATGAACATAGGCTATAGTTTCTGAATGGACATAGGCTGTAGTTTCTGAATGAACATAGGCTATAGTTTCTGAATGAGTATAGGCTATAGTTTCCGAATGAACATAGGCTATAGTTTTTGAATGAACATAGGCTATAGTTTCTGAATGAGTATAGGCTATAGTTTCCGAATGAACATAGGCTATAGTTTCTGAATGAACATAGACTATAGTTTCTGAATGAACTTAGGCTATAGTTTCTGAATGAATATAGGCTATAGTTTCTGAATGAATATAGGCTATAGTTTCCAACTGAACATAGGATATAGTTTCTGAATGAACATAGACTATAGTTTCTGAATGAGTATAGGCTATAGTTTCCGAATGAACATTTTTTTCTCCTGCAGGTTTGCCTGAGTTCTTTGCAATATGCGAGCGAAGCCGCGCGGGTAGGTACAGGTAGTAGTACAATATAAAATAGGTACTGAATACGATTTATAAGTAATGCATTAGGTACTAAAACAAACTGGCTGTTGCTATTTGCATCCCCACGTGACCCACGTCATAATGGGGATGTTGACACCAAATAAAATAATCAATAATCTCGCTTTTTTTTGAAAAAATATTAAAACTGGTGGGTCTGTTAGCTCGCGAGTCTGTATTATTTTTTCCGAATCAAAAAAAAAAAAAAAAAACAAACATGCTCAAAAAAGAGAAAGCTTAAGCAGAAAACTTCATTCTCTCGTTTAAAAGTTCAAACATAGTCGAATGCAGCAAAAAGTAACACAAATAAATAATTACAAAGTTATAATTGTCGAAAGTCTTAAAACGGGGTTACCTATATTCTGTCCCTTGTCCTCAAAACGCACAGCAACGTGAATTCTCATCGCTAAGCATATTTTCCTTTCTTTTTTTAACACGCTTTTATTATTTCGTTTGGAGTATAAGTAACTACCTGAGAATTGAGTTGAACGAATTGCATCAAAGTAAGTAGTCCATTCAAAAAGCAACTCTACCATCCAAGGTAAAAGATCCCAGTTCCAAAGATAGTTTTATAAAAAACCGGACAAGTGCGAGTTCAACTCGCGTGGTGAGGTTTCCGTAAAATATTGAGAATTTTCCCGTTACTTTGAATACTCAAACTTTATAAGAAGGTTTTCCTGTAATCTTTAGGCAAGGAAATACGTTCCATTTTTTTTTCAGAATTTTAAGCTTAGTAGTTTCGGAGATAAAGGGGGAATTACATCAAATCTGCTTTTGCTAAAATTATAAAAAAAACTGAGATGCATACAACAACCCCTTTTATTTGATATGTCACACAATACAGTTTGCGAAACTTTTATTTTAATTTTCCAGTTTACCCCCCAAAAGTGGCCCCCTTGTTCAGAATTCATTAGTTTACTTTACGCGTCCATCTTTGGGTCACCAATTTAGTCCAAGTAGTTTCAGAGCAAATCGGCTGTGACAGACGGACAGAAAGACGAGTGATCCTATAAGGGTTCCGTTTTTTTTCCTTTTGAGGTACGGAACCCTGAAAACCCGCCACATTCAATAATCTCAACTACTTACTTATTTTGAGTTACCTACTCTATTCGTCAGATAGCTGCCCTTTGGCTCAAACTATGCCTATACGGTTCGTTACTGATTTACCTTGATACTTTGATAACTGATTATAATAATATTGTTATGTATCATATAACCTGTTTTGAGCCGGTCCAATGTTTTGCTCAATTCAATTCTGCTTTAATTTGGATGTTTTGCGCGCTCTGACGTCAGAGAGCAGAAGCGAGCGCGGGAACACATCAATTGTTGTCTAGTATTCAAAGGTACATAAAAAAACGTAACTACGTAAAAAATACTGATTTGCTCCGCTAAAATACTACTCGTTCACCAAATTCGGATTTAAATTTTGATGTGCAAGTCAGTTTTTTTTTTGTAAGCGATTAACATTTTCCCAAATTGTTTTTTGATCTGATTTCAAAAATGGATATCAGCTATGTTTTATCCCGCGGGTTTGCCTGCGCTCTTTTCAATACGCGGGCAAATCCGCGCTGCCAGCTAGTATCGTATGATGGCAATACGAAATGTTAAATTCTTTGAGCATAAAGATAACAAGGTAAAACTTATATTGTTAAGCATTTCCTTAAAGTAAAACTGTTGAAAAATTAAACCTGTTTTTAGTCAAAATGCTTTTATTTATTTATTTATTTATTATGAAACAAACAGTCATACAAAGATATTTGTACAGGCTATCTTAATACTAAACAGACCTATAGTTTCCAATATAATTCAAAAAAAACTTATAAGTATAGATATGTAAGCCAAAGATCCCTATGCTCGAAACCTTATACTGCTCAATAGTTGACATATAAAGTTCAATTTAATTGATTTACTAAAAGTTAAAGTGTTAATGAAAATGGGCCAGTGTCGAGCACTGGGATGTTTGTTCTCATACAAAAACAGTTGCTGTATTGCTTTTACATTACTAATAAAGTTCTATTCTGAAACTACAAAAATAAATAATAAAAATAAAAATAAATTTAACTTTTATTTACTGTGCTATTATATTTTGTGATACAAGTCATAGGTCTGAAAACCGATGTATTTCATAAATTTCCAATGATGTCGGCATATTGATGACCTTTGCAGAAACGAAATACAAGTTAGATCAGATTGAGTTACGAAGTTTGCGACATTAGTCGAAGATAAGGACCTTCATAATTTTATTAATTAAGCCGAAGAACTGACAATACTAGACATGCCAAGTCAAGGACATATTGCACCAAAAAGTTGAACCAACCTTAACACTTCATTTACATCAAATTTATACACGATTTGTGAACTCGATATTGAAACTAGGTAGGTATTTAATTTATTTTCGCCAAATAATGTTAATTAAATTAAGGCAGTTTTACACTTTTGCGTAAATTAACTCACATTGAAATTAAAACTCAAATATATTTAAAATATAACGAATTAGAATTCCAGTATCTTACACAAAATAACTTTATTCGACTTAAGGAGTTTATCGGAAATGAAGAAATCAGGGATGGGATACCGGTATAATACAAATTAAACCGGTATTATTTCGTTCTTTGTTTATTATATCATTTTTGATCGGGCGGTCTAATAATACGAATATGTTACCTAAATACACGATAGAGTCCTACATTAAGAGCCTAAAATAATTCAAAATATTAGACTACTAAGGGGTTTTTGGAAAAAAAAACCGTTTCCGATCCCTGGAAGAAATACAGGGTGTATAAACTAAAAGCCGTTAAGTATCTATGTATTCGGTAAACAAAACAACATTCTTGATCATATTCGACAGCGTCATAATGACAGCACGGAACAACGATAATCGCGTGACCTTTAAACCCAGACAGAAAACTAGCTCCTGTTAGATTAGATTGGTTTTTCACGATATTTTTCTTAACGAAAAGTTACTGCTAAATGTGAATAGCTATTTTGTACAATTTTTTTTTTTTTAAGTTTAGTGGTGCGGTCAGCTCTAAAAATATGTGTTCAATTTACATTTTTATTTCACTGGCACACGTTCGTTAACGTATAGTTACACTATTTTTATCATGTACAATTTTTTTTTAATCGAAACTAGAGACATAGTACAACTCTTCGTTTATCCATGTATATAACTACCCAACAAACACTGATAGGCCCAAGGTTACCAGAAGCGCAGGGAAGCTCAAAACAACTTTTTACAGGCTAGTAAAAGCGAAAAAGTCGTTCTTGGGAAATTTTATAAAATTCTACAATACAATTCCAAAACACATTACCGAACTTACTGACTCTAAATTCAAATCTGTCGTAAAATGGACACTTATTTCAAAAGCATATTATAAGATAAAAACGACTACATCATGGATAGGGATATTTGGCAGCGATAAAATCCTGCACTAGAAATCTGTCGTAAAATAAATAGGCTTTCTACTGTAGCAATGTAATTTTAAAATTTTATAATACTCTGATACTGATATGATATATATTGTACACTGTTTTGAAAAAATGACACCTCGCTTAGTTTTTTACGCCGGTTCTTCTCGAGGCAGAGGTTTACTTTCCGAACCGGTGGTAGTTTATCGACATTCATAGGTGCATGTAATATGCCTAAATTGAAGAATAAATCACTTTGACTTTGACTTTGACTTTTTATGTATAGGAGGTACGTATTGGAAGATTGAAAATTGACATATCGAAGTACAAAATATCGAAAGGTTGCAAGGTCGAAATTCAAAATATCGAAAGTTTAATTTACCGACCGATTAAAATATCGAACACAACCGTTTCGAAAATGAAAATATCGAATTTAAAACATCGAAAGTTTATAATACCATAGTCTGAAAGGTCCAAAGTATTAGCTACCGAATGATTCAAGATCGACTGCCTAATAATTGTCGAAAATATGATTATCTACATAAGAAATAATAGAAAGTCAAACAGAATGTCGATTGCACAATCCCTTAAATTCTCGTACCTTAAATGAGATAAAATTACGTGTCCCATTATAGTAATGTTCTAAACGTAATTTACTAATGCGTTAGCTCCAGCGCTGTGTAGCCTTCCTATATTCTACTCTACCTTTAGGCAGGTCTCCGTTAGGTACGACGACGAGCGAAGCGATCATTTTGATTATTTCAAAGTAGTTTCAGAGTGACTCTAAGTCAGGTCGGTGTAGCTACTAGCTAGTGTTAGGAAGAACTGCGACCTTAAAGCGCGCGAGCCGAGCAAGCGAAGCGTTCGTGCCGCGGCAGCGGCCGGCGAAGCGCCAAAAACGAACATTTTTTACTAATATTTACATAGGTAAGTACAAAACTCCAGGGGATAATATAATATGAGGATGTGAAGATAGGCAATTATTTAATTTTTTTTACATCTGGGAGGCTGCTGCTGGTTAACACATCGATGGAGCCGCAGCTGACGTACACGGGGCTTCACGATATGACATTCTGAACCTTCTCACAAGTTATGGCACGGGAGAAAGTAACTGACAAAAAATTATGCCTAGTACGCGGGGTACTGCGTTACAAACTTCAGGGCATCAGCTGACGAGTTTTCCACCGCGATAGAACCAGCTGACGCGTCGATATATTTATAATAGCATATAAACTGTCATCTGACAAAATTTCAGTTGGGAGGAAATGACTGAAAAACATTTTTTTTTACATGTTCGTATGACCAGCTGACGGACTTTCCACCACTGTACAGTCAGCTGACGATTGTTTTTCGTCATAATATTGGATTAACTATCATTTGATGATAAAATGAATCGAGAGGAATAGGCAATTTTTTTTTACATCTTTGGGAGACTGCTGCTGGTCAACCCAACAACGGAGCTGCAGCTGACGTTCACGGGGCTTTATGATACAACATTCTTAACCTTCTCACAAGTTATGGCACGGGAGTTGATTGGTCACGAAAATCTGTTGCTAGCTCGCGGACTATTTGGAAGACCGAGCTTTGCTCGGTGTTTTTTGTTTAGTTGATGACGGCTCATGTAGTTAAAAAATAACTGTACTAAAAAACTTCTGCTAATTGTTCACAAGGGCAATTACAAGTGAATTTGTATGTTAATTGAATATGCATTACGTCAAAGAACAGGAATTTAATTAATTAGGCTCAAAACCTTTTTCAACTCGTGACCTCCGGTTTCGAAGTCCAATCTATACTTCGTTCGTTCTTCTTTTCGACCGACAATAGCCTGTCCTTCGTCTTATTACGGCATCTCATTTGAGTAATGATGTTACGGTTTTATAATGTTCAAATTGTCCAAATTATTTTATTAATTAATATTATTTCATATTTCACTTTCTCTAATGGCCGATGGCCGTTGGGGCGGAAAGGTTCCCGAGTGGCGACCACGTACCGGAAGGCGTATTTGAAATAATAATTTATGTTAGGAAAAAATTATACAACTACCCAACAAACACTGATAGGCCCAAGGTTACCAGAAGCGCAGGGAAGCTCAAAACAACTTTTTACAGGCTAGTAAAAGCGAAAAAGTCGTTCTTGGGAAATTGTATAAAATTCTACAGTAAAATTCCAAAACACATTACCGAACTTACTGACTCTAAATTCAAATCTGTCGTAAAACGGACACTTATTTCAAAAGCATATTATAAGATAAACGACTACATCATGGATAGGGATATTTGGCAGCGATAAAATCCTGCACTAGAAATCTGTCGTAAAATAAATAGGCTTTCTACTGTAGCAATGTAATTTTAAATTTTATAATACTCTGATACTGAAATGATATATTGTATACTGTTTTGAAAAAATGACACCTCGCCGAGTTTTTTACGCCGGTTCTTCTCGAGGCAGAGGTTTACTTTCCGAACCGGTGGTAGTTTATCGACATTCATAGGTGCATGTAATACGCCTAAATTGAAGAATAAATCACTTTGACTTTGACTTTTGACTTTGTAGGACCGATTGAGTTGAAATTTGATACACATATGTAAATTGGTGACCCAAAGATGGTCGCCTAAAGTAAATTAATGAATTCTGAACAAGGGGGCCACTTTTGGGAGGGAAACTGGAAAATTAAAAAACAAGTTTCGCAAACTGTATTGTGTGACATGTCAAATGAAAGGGTTTGTTGTAAACATCTCAGATATATTATTTTTATAATTTTAGCAAAAACAGATTTGAAGTAATTTAGGATAAAAGACGAAAATTGACCATTCCTTCTCTTATCTCCGAAACTACCAGGCTTAAAATTCTGAAAAAAATATGTAAAATAGTTCCTTGCCGAAAGATTACAGTAAAACCTATAAGAAGTTTGAGTATTCAAAGTAACGGGAAAATTCTCAATATTTTACGGAACCCTCACCAAGCGCGTTGAACTCGCACTTGTCCGTTTTTTTTTTAATCGTTTAACGGCATAGTCAGGTCAAGATGAAGCGACCGGTTTAGCCTAGTGTGGGTAGTGACCCGGTTCACAAAGCTTACGGTCTTGGATTCGATTCCCGGTAAGGGCAAAGATTTGTATGATGTATCATCATCATCATCATATCAGCCGAAAGACGTCCACTGCTGGACATAGGCCTCCCCCAGAGAGTTCCAAATTGACCGGTCCTGCGCCACCCGCATCCAGCGGACTCCCGCGACCTTTACCAGGTCATCAGTCCACCTTGTGGGGGGCCTACCCACGCCGCGCCTTCCGGTACGTGGTCGCCACTCGAGAACCTTTCCGCCCCAGCGGCCATCGGTTCTACGTGCAATGTGCCCCGCCCACTGTATGATGTATGTATGTATTTATTTATTTATTTATTCATTCCTTAAATTAACACTAACAGACAGGCTATGCATGTTAATTATACAGGAGGTTAATATACATTAAGGTACTTAGGTCTAAAGCAGTGGTAATACAGTAGCTAAGTATCAAGAAATTATGGAACTTGAAGTCGTAATAGACTCCAAATATCGGCTGCTAGTCGATAGAAATTGAGATTCCGTGCTGTGAAACATATCCAGTTTGCTGTCGCTGTCCAGTACATCATTGAGAAGAGTCAAGGCATGGTGCAGTGGTGAGTGCGATAGGGCACGAGTTCGCGCCGCCGGGACAGCAAATAGAATGCGGCGACGGGGACGGAGTTGAATACTGGGGATAGGACGCACTTGGAGTGAAATGAGGGATAACAAAGAAGGGTTACTAATTTGGCCGCGTATCAAACGAAAGAAGTATTTAACGAGGGACAAATTCCTTCTGCACTCTAGAGAAGTATAGGTAATTTACCATTCCTAGAATATAGAGAGTAGGATATAGATGGGGATAATACCCATAGAGTTTACGGAGTTTTGTATGAGTCTTGTATGAGTGTTTTTTTATGTATGTTTGGGTGGATTGAAAAAAAAATGTACATAAGAACCTTAATCTAATAAACGCTTTAACTTTTTTTTTCCATTGTGACGACAATTATAGCCACACATTTTATATGGGTAACTTTCGTTACACAATGGAAAAAAATTAAGCATAGATTAGATTAAGGCCCTTAACTATGTACATCTTTTTTCAATCCACCCTATTTGTATAATATTAAAATCATCGTCTATTACTTATAACTCGAGCCTTATTGAGCATGTGTTAGTTCAATTTGTGTACGATTTGTCCGCTATTATTTATTACGATATCTTCACTTACCGACTCCCTTAAAGCCATATATTTTGTAGCTTTAATTTTAGTGTTAATTTCCATGAATGAATAAAAGAAATGGTTTTTACGTAAAAAAATAGCCATCGAAGACTAAGTCTCCACTGTCACCCAGTAGGTTCAAACCGCAATTAGTTAGCCAACTGAGTATTTATTTATGTGTAAGAATGTAAAATACACCCATTTTTTCTTTAAAAGTAGTGAAATCCTTTGTATATATAACGCCAGTTAAGGCTTAAAGTTAAAATGATTACATAGAAATCTGTCTACTTCTGGCATGATTTAATACAATTTATGACCTGCATACGGTAATTACGAGTCTGGAAAGATATACGCGGAACATTATTTTATTATTTGACGACCGAATAGCCTAGTGGTTAGAGAACCTGACTATGAAGCTTGAGGTCCCGGGTTCGATTCCCGGTCGGGCAGATATTTGTATGATGAATACGAATCTTTATTCTCGAGTCGTGGATGTTTAATATCTATTTAAGTATGTATTTATCTATATAAGTATGTTTATCCGTTGTCTAGTCCCATAGTACAGGCTTTGCCTAGTTTGGGACTAGATCAATTGGTGTGAATTGTCCCACGATATTTATTTATTATAGCATCGATAATGTATTTGAGTAAAGGAAAAAAACGAACCTCTATGAGCCTAACGTGAAAATTACAAAATCTAAGACTACAATCCAGAGATTTCGAATGTTAGCCCAAAAATGGATAGCAGCTGATATAAAATATCTATAACGCCACTCAAAACGATCGGTGAAGAGACCTTTTTAATTAAATTCTTTAAAACATTTCATATTGAAAACTACACATACATGTTAACGGAAGCAGAAATAAAAAGAAGAGATTAATTAAACAGACCGAATTGCATCAAAGTAGTCTTTTCCAAAAGCAATATACCGTCCAAAGTAATAAATTGAAATACCAATGACACCTGTATAAAAAAGTAGGTTACATTACATACATTTTCATTAAATAGGACAAAGTTGTCACCACTTACCGACTCCCTTGTAAAGCCAGACCATGTCCGTGGCATTACTTTCAAAGATTTCCATCACTTATTTTGTTCGAAGATACACAACACGTCTGACCACTCCACACCACGTCACGCCAAATGACGGGTCAAACAACAATCGCGCGCATTTAAATTGTGGTCATTTACGCAGACGATCTACAAAATTAATTCAATGTCATGGAATAGGGATGTTGACACAAAAATAATAAAATCTATTATTATTTACAAAAGGAATGGAAAAAAAGAAACAGAATTAAAGAAAGAGAATAAATAATCACGTGCTAATTAATTATTATAATGGGGAAAAGTCTGTCAGGTTATATTATTACTGATAGGATGATGATATTGACAATTTAATGGAATGCAAGGAGTACACGGAGCTGATGCTGTCGCTGCCCGTGTCACGGGACGCGCACAGAGACAGCACCCGCTGGGGTGTATAGGGACTATTACTGGTTGATGGAATCTAAATAAAACGGGTTATTGGGTGAACACGATGGACTAGTGGCTGGGCTATTGGATGAAACATCGGACGCCTGCCTAATAAAACTGTTTCACTTTTTATCTCTCTCAGACGGTGACTCGCCAACTGCTAGATGGGCCCCTATTAATAGCGACATTAAAAATGGCTTAAGGGCAACACCGGTCAGAGAGCTGGAGGGGTAGAGAGGCGGTACTGGACTTTAAACATATAGCCAACTCGCACACCTACCCTCGAGCAAGCTCTTGCGACTCCACTCTGGACGGCCGGTTATGCCAGAGGCGGGGGGCGATGGGGATCCCTACGCCAATTTATTATTATTATAGCTTTTTAAGTTTAAATGTAGCAGGTAATATCTAGAACTACCTACTCATTCTATTAAAAACAAACACCTCTCATGCTCGAAAAGTGCGTCATATTAGGCTTAGCAAGCAGGGTTTAAGTAGTACATGTATGCATATTTATGACTTAAAAAAAAAATTGACCAATCAAAACTCTTTATACATTTGTATTTGCTATCAACTAACCGGAATACAGTTAGAATATTAAAATCGACCAATCAGGAAGAAGAATTAATTTCAAACATTAAGTGTTTTTTATTCCTTAAGTAACAATGATTAAAAAAAAAACGCCGCGCGTTTGTATCGAATCACATGTAGATCGACACAAAAATGTAATTTAAGTAGTATATTAGATCATTATAAAAAAAAGTAATTAAAAGAATGTAGAATAATTAAAACATAAGTAAACACTGAACTTAAAATCAGTGGGAAAATAAAGAGTTGCAGGAGGTGCAAGTCGGGGTTTTAGCCGGTAAGAGTCCGGCACTGTCTGGGCCCACCATTCCCAGGCGTCCATGAGGATTTCCCCGACTTGCACTTTAAAAAGAAATAGATCCTGCAAAAAAAAAAAACCATCATCAGCGCTGTAGGTGTACACACCTTAGCATAATGCTGAGCCAGTGTCCGGTTCACTGCCGCAGAGACACACTAAACAACGTGGGGTGCATATGTTCTAACCATCATCAGCGCTGTAGGTGAACACACATCCGCATAATGCTGAGCCAGTGTCCGGTTTACTGCCGCAGAGACACACTAAACAACGCGGGGTGCATAGGCTCTAACCATCATCAGCGCTGTAGGTGTACACACCTCAGCATAATGCTGAGCCAGTGTCCGGTTCACTGCCGCAGAGACACACTAAACAACGCGGGGTGCATAGGCTCTAACCATCATCAGCGCTGTAGGTGTACACACATCCGCATAATGCTGAGCCAGTGTCCGGTTTACTGCCGCAGAGACACACTAAACAACGCGGGGTGCATAGGCTCTAACCATCATCAGCGCTGTAGGTGTACACACATCCGCATAATGCTGAGCCAGTGTCCGGTTTACTGCCGCAGAGACACACTAAACAACGCGGGGTGCATAGGCTCTAACCATCATCAGCGCTGTAGGTGAACACACATCCGCATAATGCTGAGCCAGTGTCCGGTTTACTGCCGCAGAGACACACTAAACAACGCGGGGTGCATAGGCTCTAACCATCATCAGCGCTGTAGGTGTACACACCTCAGCATAATGCTGAGCGAGTGTCCGGTTCACTGCCGCAGAGACACACTAAACAACGCGGGGTGCATAGGCTCTAACCATCATCAGCGCTGTAGGTGTACACACTTCAGCATAATGCTGAGCCAGTGTCCAGTTCACTGCCGCAGAGACACACTAAACAACACGGGGTGCATGGGCTCTAACCATCATCAGCGCTGTAGGTGTACACACCTCAGCATAATGCTGAGCCAGTGTTTGGTTCACTGCCGCAGAGACACACTAAACTTGTTCCATGTTTTATATGTTTTCCTTGTTTTTTTATTGTTTAATATGTGTGTCTTGTGTGTTTGTGAAATAAGGTTCAATTGGTGTACAGTCAGTTGCAGATAAAAGGGAGGTCACTCCCTGCATAGAAGTGTGTATAAAGCTGGCTGTACCTAAGTGTAAACCGCACCGTTATTCCATACGCGATGTTTCTACCACGACGGTGGCAAACAAGCACACGGCCTGCCTGATGGTATGCGACACCGTAGCCTAGGAAAGTTGAGACTCCAGGAAGTCACATGACCGTTGCAGACCCTTTATTGTGTTGATGATTTTGTGTCGACAGCTAGACATAAATACAGAATACCCTCACTCTCTCTCTCTCTGTGTGTTTGTGAATAAATGTATTTTCTTTCTTTCTTTCTTTCTTCTCTCTACATATCACCAGAAACACCACATACAGTCAAGTAATTTGATTTCTGGGCTACTTCGTACCTTGTCACAGTGGCAATGATATGAGATCTCTATGGGGCTTTCATATAGATTTTCACTGTGATAAGCTTTGAGCATACATAACTGGAGTAGCCTTATGTCGAATTTGCGTACAAAAAAGTCTGCCGAATTTTGCGGGGGGGGGGGGGGGGGAAGCATCTTAATAGGATATTGAAACTCAATTATACATTAAAACTTTGGCAACCGTTGTGTTTGGTAATGCAATATTTAGAATTTTCCCTCAGCAGCAGACAATGTTAAGACAGCAAACATTTAATCAAATGAATTGTTATGACAAAAAGAATAAAGACAAAACTCCACGAAAATAGCAATCAGGCAATTTGGTCTTTAAAGTACGGGGCGAGCGACCCAAACCTTCTAGAGCAATCATCATCATCATCATCATATCAGCCGAAAAACGTCCACTGCTGGACATAGGCCTCCCCCAGAGAGTGCCAAATTGACCAGTCCTGCGCCACCCGCATCCAGCGGACTCCCGCGACCTTTACCAGATCATCAGTCCACCTTGTGGGGGGCCTACCCACGCCGTGCCTTCCGGTACGTGGTCGCCACTCGAAAACCTTTCCGCCCCAACGGCCATCGGTTCTACGTGCAATGTGCCCCGCCCACTGCCACTTAAGTTTAGCAATTCGGAGGGCTATATCGGTTACCTTGGTTCTGCTTGCGGATAGCCTCATTTCTGATGCGATCACGCAGAGAAACTCATAACATAGCCCTCTCCATTGCCCTTTGGGTGACTTTGAGCCTTCTTATGAGGCCCATAGTAAGCGACCAAGTTTCAGAGCAATAACCGACTCTAATGTTGTTAGGTTCAGAGTGTAAGACGGGAGCGAAGAAAAAGCGAAGAGCGAGTCTTCTGGTGTTAATTTTGTATGCGCCTTGAAAAATCATGTTTGATTGCTTGCTTAAAACCTGACGATACGAATCATTTGCCTTAATATATTTTTTATTTGACGTCACAGGCTGTCCACGCACTAGCGCTCGGTCTCACCTATACGTCAGCGTGACAAAAATACTGATCTAGAATCCTTAAATCAATATTTTTTTTATCTTTTCATTGGATAAATTTCGTTAGCAGTGATTAACTGCTTAATACAAAATAATTTGGCATTAAAACTAAACTTGTATCCCGCAGTCAGGATTAGTCAATATTTATCGCAGCACGAACCAAAAGTACTGAACGCCAGCGTATCCTCTAATGTGCATAAAATTGGACGCCACCCCTAGATAAGCTGAGGCTCCATTCCACTGGTTTTAATAGCATGTCGTGACATGGACACTTTTTGTAAAAGCATGCATGAGTTTAAATGTCCACTCCATACGAGTAGGTAGCTCGCTTTCATCGTTCCCCGTGACCTCCGTGACGCGATAGGGCTTTAGCCACTGCCAATTTCTGGTCCCGCACAATCTAAACCAAGGAAATAGAAAACCATCGATACGAAAAGAAGATCGTTCTCCGTTTCAGCTTGGATAAAAATGCTTTCGTAGGTATGTCTGTCCGACAGATGGATGTCCGGCTGTCCTCCTCTACAGATCAAATGTCTCAGCTTGTTTTCGTGAAATTTCTGGAGCAGGTTCGACAATTATATTTTTTTATCGATTCATTTTTGATAGCAAATTTTTACAAGCTTTTATTTAGTTTCACCTGTCCCGATGTATGTCAGCAAATCTTGCAAATTAATTTTGATCCACTTCCCGGTAACCGAATGAGCTAAAATTTTGCATACATGTGTAAAACGTGTGACAATACAATATTATGATGACATGGTGCTGATCTGATGATGGAACTGGAAGGTGACCATGGGAACTTCGCAATGAAACGACACAACCTCATCGAGTTTGGCCTCGTTAGAATCGACTCAACGAGTATATGATGACGGTACACAGCAAAGTATAGTCGGCAATAAAAGCTTGTATCAATAACTACAACTTAGAAAAGTTGAAAAACCCTTAGAAAAGTTCAAAGTTCAATATCTCAAAAAAAGCTACACCGATTTTGATAAAACATAGCTAAGAACACTCAGGTTAAAATTATCTATTACACAAAAAAAACCGCATTCAAATCGGTCCTTCCGTTTGGGAGCTACGATACCACAGACATATACACAGATACAGAGACACTTTAAACTTATAACACCCCTCTCCGCGTCGGGGGTTAGAAATATAATTTTTGACAGAAACTTATTTTAACGACAAACTCGCTATACGTATCGCGGCGAATCTTGATACCTATGACAGCTGTCATCTCAGTACAATTTTACGTTTTAAGGTTATAAATTGTACGGAGATGATAGCTGTCATCATAGGTATCAAGATTCGCCGCGATACTCGTACGTATTATAGATCTACAGCTCACATTACCACTAGTTAATTCGGCTATGTCCGCCAAAGGACAAAAACAGGCTAAAGCCTTAATAACTGTCTAAAGAGCTATTACAACTCAAAAGGCACAAAACCTGCGCAGTGACGAGAATCCTGACAGGACATTGCAAATTGAACAAACACCTGTTTCAAATGGGTATGAAACAAGACGCAAATTGCAGGTTCTGCCAGGAGACAGAGGAGACAGCAATGCACATTCTCTGCTCCTGCGGACCACTCATGCAAAAAAGAAGTACCTACCTAGGGCGGCGCATCATGCACCCAGAAGAGGTACAACATATCACCGCCCAAAGAATCTGGAATTTCCTGGAGGCAACGGGCCTTAACGGTGAACTATAAACAAGAAAGGGCTGCCACAATAGATCACTCAGTGATCGAAGCGGCACATTAAAGGCCCACAAACATCAATAATAAATAATGTCACAAGAATGATATAACGAGCTATCGAAGAGCAATATCGAATGGCGCCTGCTGGTTTATCCGATTAGGCACTGGCAAGGTTCGAACGCGTGACTGAACCTGTTAAGCGTCAGGCGTCGGAACCGACCAGCCGTGAATTTTGGACGAAAATTAGACCCAACAAATTTGTCATTCTTTAACATTTTACGAGCCATATTTTTGTTCCATTTTTAATAAAAACAAAGTGATCAAAAGTGAAAGTGATTTATTCTTCAATTTAGGCATATTACATGCACCAATGAATGTCGATAAACTACCGGTTCGGAAAGAAAACCTCTGCCTCGAGAAGAACCGGCGTAAAAAAAACTCGACGAGGTGTCATTTTTAGGGTTCCGTAGCCAAAATGGCAAAAACGGAACCCTTATAGTTTCGTCATGTCCGTCTGTCCGTCTGTCCGTATGTCACAGGCATTTTACTCGAAAACTATAAGGTGTATTTGAATAAATTTTTGAGGATAGGTGTATTTTGTTAGCCGCTACATAGTTTTGTAATTAAAATTACAAAAAAAAAATTTTTTAGGGTTGCACTCCATACATAAAACTAAAAGTCAATTTTTTTTTTCATTGTGACCCCCGTGTGGCACATCAATCGGTAGGCCTTTTAAAATAAATATAAGGTTTCTTAGCATTTTTTTTGATTAAGTGAATAGGGTCGGAGATAATCGCCCCGAAAGTCACTAAAATTCTGTCCCTTCCCCTCTAATTTTTGAACGGTGTATTTTAAAAATATGGAAAAATTCATGGACATAGGGCTTATTAATTTCATTCACCGAAAATTGTTTTGAACAAGATCGGTTCAGATGTTTTCGAGATATTGCTGAAAAACTGCCTTCCTCAAAGAAAAGGACGTAAGTGCCGTAAAATTTCTGTGACGATACGACCTTTTTAATAGGCACGGAACCCTTCGTTTTGCGTGGTCCGACACGCACTTGACCGGTTTTTTCAAAACAGTATACAATTATATATTCAGAAACAAACATTCATAACATAATAAGTGTATAGACTACAGATTACATTTAGCATGAATACAGACCTATAGTTTTCTTCAAGATTAACATCTAGAACGTTTCCTATAAATAAATACTTCAATAAATATTAGGAGGGACAATCTTCCACAAATCTAACTAGTCCCAGTAAGCTCAATAAGGCTTATGTTATGGGAACTAGACGACGATATATTTAATATATATAAATACTTAAATACATTGAAAATATCCAAGACTCAGAAACAATTATTCATGCTCATCACACAAATATTTGCCCTTACCTTGAAATATCTCACAACTTTTTACTGTGCAAGATTTTCCAGTCTTGGCCTATTTTTTACATGGAATATTTTTTATGGGACAAATTAAATTATACACCACCGTGCAACTCTTTCGTTGTACGGTGAGTTGACAGCGGCCATAATAAAAAAAATGCATACGTTGTATTTTTATACATCGAATACTGTCATATTGGTCGATAAATGTACTATAATTCACAATAAATAGATCCCGAATAACTATTTGTTTTCATTCCCCAATGCAATTCGAAAATGAACACCACTGATGTCCAAAAGTCATAAATTGCATTTCAGATTAACCGTTATTAGACATTGAAATCCATTTGACCGGGAAAAAGTACCCCCAGATAGATGCAAATCCGCTATAAATTGCTGGGTGGCGACGGATTCGGGACATTAATTTGTGGGAAATCGCTTGGAAAATGGAAATTTTGTGCAGCCTCTAGCAACACCGGCTACATACTATTTTCACCTGGTTTTATCATATCATCCCTTCGTGCGATGGAAAAAGACATTTATGGCGTTGCCATAAGGATCCTTGTTGTCGTTTGTTGTTGTTGTATAAAACGCAAATGTTGTGTAAAACGTGATGCTTGCTTGAGACGTGATGAGAATATTATTACTTTTTAATGAGCATCAAGGTTTATTATTGATAAGGGTGAGTGTACTGTTTATGGAAGGGTCCATTCTAATACCGTTTATAATTTTGTGATATTTTATTATCCTTTCGTAAAAAAATTACGACGGTGGCTAACAATCATACGACCTGCCTAGTGGTAAGCAAACACCGTAGCCTCTGGACGTATCTTCATAGATAAAAGTACTAACAAACATATTATTTACGAATGGACCATTTACGAAACATACCTATATCAGATAACTGCGCGTGGTCTTAATTTTGTCTAGGTTTTTCTTTCAAAATAATTTTGTAGTTACTGCACTTTTAGGGTTCCGTACCTCAAATGGAAAAAAACGGAACCCTTATAGGATCACTCGTGCGTCTGTCTGTCCGTCTGTCACAGCCGATTTGCTCCAAAACTACAGGACCGATTGATTTGAAATTTGGTTTGCATATGTAAATTGGTGACCCAAAGATGAACGCGTAAAATAAATTAATGAATTCTGAACAAAGGGGACACTTTTGGGGAGTAAACTGGAAATGTAAAAAAAAAGTTTCGCAAACTGTAATGTGTATATCAAATGAAAGGGGTTGTTGTAAGCATCTCAGATGTATTTTTTTTATAATTTTAGCAAAAACAGATTTGAAGTAATTAAAAAAAAAAGCTATCTTTAGAAAAAAAAAACTGAAAAGAAAAAAACAAGTTCAGTAGTCGAGAACATTGAATCAGTTTCATGATTAAAATTTCGTATGTCAATTTGGACCTTGGAGTTTAAAAATAATGTCCAAATCACTTGTGACGGATCCGGAACGAGGCATACGAATCGTTATGACACAGATAAAACAAACTATACATTCTTATACGAAACAGTAACTTCAACAGTCGGGTCCCATTATTGTCGTCAACATTAGTGCCGCAGCCTAGACTTTTAATGGGACCCGACTGTTGAAGTTACTGTTTCGTATAAGAATGTATAGTTTGTTTTATCTGTGTCATAACGATTCGTATGCCTCGTTCCGGATCCGTCACAATTTTAAATAGTCACTCTAAATGAAAAACTGTAAAAGAAACCTATAACTGATTTTTAAATACCCACTCGACATATTTCGTTAACTTTTTTTTTTTTCAATTTTGGCGTCTGGTTGTCGCCATATTGAATTTTGATTACCGTCATGTCTTTAGTGACACTCGCAAGAGTAAGATGGTTCGATTGACGTAAGAATTATCAAAATCGGTTCACGCGTTTGGTCTCTGGAGTGCCACATAGGAACAAACATACATACATACATACATACATACATATATAGGCTGATAAACACATTATCCTCCTTTGCGTCGCGCAGTCGGGTAATAATAAAAGGGAACAGGACTTCCCAGGGTCTCAAATGATCTTCACACCAAACTTCATCTGAATCGGTTCAGCTATTCTAGCGTGAAAAGGTAACAAACAGACAGAGCTCCTTTCGTTTATTATATTTTAACTAGTAAAATATTATATGTAGTTTTGATACTAGCTTATTTTTACAAACTTGACCTGTTCGTATGTATTAATATTCATATTTATTTATAAAACCAATTTACATGTCATCAAGTAGGAAATTAAATACATAAAAAAAAATAACTTTACAAAATTATGAGTTCATTATTAAAGTGTATTGTAAGTATGTAAGTTGTCCGTCAGCAACTCAATTTTGAAGCACATAATTATCTTTTGCCGATTGAGCTGAAATTTTGGGTAAAGGTATAGTTTGGATGGTAATTAAATATTTTGGTACCATCGAGCTGATCTGATGATGGAGACAAAAGGTGGCCATGGGAATTCAGTACTTAACCGACGTAACCCCGTTGAGTTTGGGCTTGTTAGAATCGTGTCATTGAGAAGTTTATGACGGTATACAGAAAAGTACAGTCGGCAATAAAAGCCTGTACCAAAAATGAAATTTTTGACATAAACTTATTAGGTAATTATATTCTCCACTTGTATGAGGAAGCGCGTAAGAAAACTGCTCGATAATTAATTATCCCGGTAAAACGCCCTGAAAGGCAAATTTGTAAGCTTGCTAGCATAAGTACTATCAGGATTAAACAAAGATCAAGGTAGCAGTCACGCAAAAACAGCCCTTACGTTGTTTTCTTAAGGTTCTACACAATTATGCGAGCTCACGAATAAGGGATTTACTCTGACGTGTTGCAAACAAAGCCAAAGTTTACCATATTCATGTACACGTGCTGATTTTAATGATAATACAGAATACAGAATTTATTGGTAAAATAAGCATTTTAAAAGGCACAAATATATGCACTCAATCAATGATGTAATATAACAAAGAGGTAGATAGGTTGTAACCGCTCCAAAAATGGCACACTAAAATTGTGTCATTTCACACAACTTGCCTCAGTTTCGAGTCGTCAATGGAAACGTTAGCTGTCAAATTTGGTGGCCATTTTTAAACACGGTATTTCGTATAGACGACATATCTACCTCTTTTTACCTGCCGAAGGAAAGGAGGGTTACGTTTTTCGAGCGTATGTATGTATCTATGTGTGTATGTCTTATTCTTTGGCACGCCCTACAGCCTAAACCGTTTGACGGATTTCGACATATGAGGTTACGTTGGATTACTCTTAATCGTGTGAATATATAGACAGAGGGCCTACCGCGAAAGGCATTCGAAGCTTTCGCTCTCTGTCATACTTACGAATTCGTACATAAGTGCGACAGAGAGGGAAAACTTCGAAAGCCGTTCGCGGTAGGCCCTCTGTCTATATATTCCCACGATTAATATTTGCAAAAAAAGCAGTTGGGTTTTTCGAAAAATCTTTTAATTCCACTTGTTTATATTACATCATTGCACCCAATATTTTAAGGTTTTTACCATGCAACATATTAGTATAATATTATAACAGTCATGTCTTAAGGCGCGAGTCAATGATCCATCCGTTTATTTGTAAACTCATTGAAGAAGAAGCAGAAGGTCCTGGGTTCGAATCCCGGTAAGAGCCAATATTTGTGTAATGAACATGAATATTTGTTTCTGAGTCATAGATGTTTTCTATGTATTTAAGTATTTGTATCTATTATAATCGTCGTCTAGTACCTACCTTAGAGCATACATAACTGGAGTAGCCTTATGTCGTGTTTGCGTACAAAAAAATCTGCCGAATTTGGCGGGGCTGGGGGCGTTCAACCACTTCAAGCTTTTAATATATAATTGCGTTTCAATATCCTATTAAGATGCCCGCCCCCGCAAAATTCGGCAGACTTTTTTGCACGCAAATACGACATACGGCTACTCCAGTTATGTATGCTCTAAGGGCTACGATTTGTGTAAGATTGTCCCCTAATAGTTCAGGCAATGAACTGACAACTTGTATGGAAAAAATGACATATTTGGAAATAATTTATAATAGCTAATTTTTTTAAGTCATATGCCCATAACCTAAAGGAAACAGCAATTTATAATTAGTAAATATCCTAGTTTATTTTAAGAGAAACTGTCACAACAACAAACGGGACGATAGTTATATTTTTACATAGAAGACAGACGTCACGAGCTGCATAGAAACGTTAAGATGAGGTTTGATGACTATATTTCTACAATAACGGATATATTATTAATTAAATAGTTACCTAGAGGCAAAATCCAACAAAAAATCAGACATGTGGCGCATCACTACGAGCTGCCCACTTCCCTCCGATCGGCGCGTCAATGTCAAGCTGTTATATTTAATTTTCCTTCGCGACCGCAAGCTTGCATTTCCAATTCATTGTAAAAATACTTTATTCATTGTACATATATTAATCATAGCATTATAAATATTCATCCTACGTTCGTCTCTCATTTGTATATATAAACATATAGCACAATCATCGGTGCTAAAGTGGTGACCCCGACATTCAAAATGAATGAAAATTCCGTTGACGATGGAAATATTTTAGAAGACTCGCCCGCAGTGGTAGACCGTGTGGCTGTGAGATTGCCACCATTCTGGGCGGAAGACGCCGAAATATGGTTCGCGCAAGTAGAGGCGCAGTTTGAAATTTCGCGCATAACTACGGATTCTACTAAATATTTCCAAGTGATCCGTGAATTAGACCCTAAAACGGCCCGAGAAGTGCGGGATATCATAACGAAGCCCCCAGGAGAAGGAAAATATGAAAAACTGAAAAAAGAATTAATAAAAAGACTATCAACGTCAAACGAAAACAAAAGACGTCAGTTGCTGCAATTTGAAGAGCTTGGAGACAGAAAACCAAGCCAATTCCTTCGTCATCTTCGTGGTTTGGCTGGCGATAGTGTCACAGACGATTTTCTTCGGAGTTTGTGGTCAAGTCGTCTACCTACGCAAGTGCAAGCCATAATCGCTTCGCAAACCACGGCTTCGTTGGACGACATCGCTGTTCTCGCGGACCAGATCATTGATGTGACACCGTGTTCATCTTTCAGCCAGGTCGCAAGCATGAGCTCGTTTGAAGACATGCTTAAGAAGATGGAGCAATCTATTACGGCACGCATCCAAAGCGAAATGACGCAGCAAATAGCTCAGCTCAGCGTTCGTGACAGCAGTGATCATCGACGTTCGCGTTTCAACAGAAACAGGTCGCGCAGTCGCAGCAGGTCCAAATCACATGGTCGGTATCAATCCGTTAAATCAGGTATGTGCTGGTATCATAGCCAATTTAATACTAACGCAAGAAAATGCATTCCGCCGTGCAACTTTCAAGCGGAAAACTAGAACGACAGTCTGTCGCGGCGGCTGCTGACTGTCGCACCTCTACCAGCCGCCTATTCATCACGGACAGAGTAACAAAGATTCAATACCTCATCGATACTGGATCTGACCTCTGCGTCCTGCCGCGCAACTTTATGCCAAAATGCAAATCGCCAGACAGCTACTCGCTTACAGCCGCAAATGGTTCAATTATACACACCTACGGCATACTCAAGCAAAAGTTAGACCTGGGATTGCGCAGGGATTTCGCCTGGAATTTTATTGTCGCAAATGTAGATAGACCAATAATCGGTGCCGATTTCCTTTCTCATTATGGCCTTATTATCGATTGCAGAAACAGGAGACTTGTTGACAGCTTAACAACCTTGACAACCGCAGGACAACTCAAGAACTGCAACCAAACCAGCATAAAGGCAATATCCGGTAACAGTGAGTACCACCGCTTGCTAGCAGAGTATCCCAGTTTAACGAAACCATCTGGACTGCCGCGAGAGGTAAAACACTCCACTGTTCACTACATCCGAACTACTCCAGGCCAACCAGTATTCTGTAGACCACGTCGTTTAGCCCCAGACCGACTCAAGATTGCTAAGGAGCAGTTTGAAGAAATGCTTCGTGATGGCGTAGCACGACGATCGGATTCACCATGGGCGTCGGCACTGCATCTGGTGCCAAAGAAAGGAAATGGTTGGCGGCCGTGCGGAGATTACCGCGCGCTCAACGCGCGCACTATCCCTGACAGGTACCCCGTCCGTCACATTGAAGATTACGCTCATCGTCTAGCAGGTAGCAAAATTTTTACTAAAATAGATTTGGTCAAGGCTTACAACCAAATACCTGTGTACGCCGATGACATTTGCAAGACTTCGGTGACGTGTCCTTTTGGCATGTTCGAATTCCCTTTTATGCCTTTTGGTCTTCGAAATGCTGCCCAGACCTTCCAGAGATTCCTGGACGAGGTGCTCCGAGATCTGGACTTTGTCTACTCCTACATTGATGACGTACTTATTTACTCCAAAGATGCCAAACAGCACCTAGAACATCTACGGCAAGTATTTGACAGGTTTCAAGAGTACGGCATGCTCATCAATGAGTCCAAGTGTTCTTTTGGTCAGAAAGAAATCACATTTCTCGGATTTACTATCTCTGAAGAGGGCACACGTCCTATTGACGACAAGGTAAAAACACTGCAGGAGTTTCCCCCGCCGAAGACAGTCGGTGGTTTACGCAGGTTTCTCGGCATGCTGAACTTCTATAGGAGATTTGTACCTCACGCTGCCGAAGACCAAGCCCCTCTTCACGACATGTTATCAGGACCTAAAATCAAAAGTTCAACTCCACTTACTTGGACTGAAAATCAATTGGTATCATTTCAAAATTGTAAGTCTAGTCTCGCAAAATTTACATTACTGGCACATCCTATAACAGACGCTCCACTCGCCCTTGTGACTGACGCTTCGAGCTCGGCCCTGGGCGCGGTGCTACAGCAGCTTGTGCAAGGAGAATGGCAGCCACTTGCTTTCTTCTCAAAGAAAATGACACGGCCACAGACGCAGTACAGCGCATACGATCGGGAGTTGCTCGCTATTTATGAAAGTGTCAAGCATTTCCGGTACATGGTCGAAGGCCGACATTTTGTGGTATATACAGATCACAAACCCATCACGTTTGCCTTCCAGCAAAAAGACAGGAAATGTTCTCCGAGGCAATTCAATTATCTTGATTTCATTTCGCAGTTTACTAGCGACATAAGACACATCTCGGGGAAGGACAACATTACCGCTGACACGCTCTCCCGTATCGAAGCCATTGCCGTGCCACCAGATTTTGAAGCTCTCGCACAAGCTCAACAGGACGATCCCGAGTTGCAAGACCTTATTGCAAGGCGATCTTCGTCACTCAAGCTCGAGAAAGTTCCGGTGCCAGGTACCAATATTTACTTATATTGCGACACTTCTCAAGCGAAGCCCCGACCGTTTATTGTCAAGGAGCATCGACAAAGAATATTCAACACAATCCACGGCATGAGCCATCCAGGTACGAGGTCCACAATTAAACTGGTAACCGAGAGATTTGTGTGGCCTTCCGTACGCAAAGATTGCGGTACCTGGGCGCGAGCATGCGAATCATGTCAACGTGCCAAAGTTCAACGCCATACATCTTCTCCTCTTGGACATTTCAAGCTGCCAGATGAAAGATTTAGCCACGTACACATTGATCTCGTTGGCCCATTGCCACCTTCATCTGGATACCGTTACCTTTTCACAGCCATAGACAGATATACGCGCTGGCCAGAAGTCAAGCCACTATCTGACATGACAGCTGAGACGGTAGCCCATGCATTTTACGATACGTGGATATCTCGTTTCGGTTGTCCGCAAACTGTAACAACTGACCAGGGACGCCAATTTACCTCACGTATGTTTAAGGTTTTGGCAGAGCTTTGTGGTGCACAGCTGCGACACACGACGGCTTACCACCCACAGGCGAACTCCATGGTTGAACGGCTCCATCGTACCCTGAAGGCAGCGATCATGGCACACAACAACACGAAATGGACAGACGTGCTACCAATCGTCCTTCTCGGTATCAGAAGTGCGTGGAAGGAAGACTTGCAATGCTCAGCTGCAGAAATGGTATACGGTGAGCCTTTACGCATTCCCGGTGAGTTCTTCAACTCTCATAATTCTCACACGTTGCAGCCTGATGACTTCGTCGCGTTACTCAAGCAACAAATGTCAAATCTTAGACCTGTCCCCGCATCAAGGCACGGAAACAAATCAGTCTTTGTCCATAAAGACCTCAGTTCATGCACCCATGTTTTCCTAAGAAAGGATGCACTGCGTGGATCACTAGAACCGCCATACACTGGCCCATTCCGCGTGCTTAGCAGGACAGACAAGACCGTCACTGTAGACTTATTACGAGGACCAGTGACAGTCTCTATTGACCGCGTCAAACCTGCCTACATGCAGAACGACACAGCTTCATCTACAGGCTACTCTAAGCCTCCAGCTGTTGTCCAGGCTAGGACCACACGGTCTGGCCGAAAAGTAACTTTTCCTCTCCATTTCCAGGCAGGACTTTGATTCTCCCAGGGGGGTCCTGTGGCGCATCACTACGAGCTGCCCACTTCCCTCCGATCGGCGCGTCAATGTCAAGCTGTTATATTTAATTTTCCTTCGCGACCGCAAGCTTGCATTTCCAATTCATTGTAAAAATACTTTATTCATTGTACATATATTAATCATAGCATTATAAATATTCATCCTACGTTCGTCTCTCATTTGTATATATAAACATATAGCACAATCATCGGTGCTAAAGACATCAAAAAAATCAATATTTAATTAGCTCCTAAAAAGTCCGGATAAATATTAATATTATTTTTTTTCTTTATTTAGGTTCATTTACATTTGCTTTAAAATATTCAATATAAATAAAATAAAAAAGACAATGAATGTTTAATTTAAATCTATATAATTACTTCCGGGTGGAAAGTTTGGTGGATTCTTGAATAAAGCATCTTAGAATAATGTTTTAGAATGAAATAAACAAAAAAAACGCTATTATAAATTAATGTTTTTCGAAACCATATTTTGCCTCGGCTATAATATGCGCAAGCGAGCCGCCTCGCTACTGGGGAGGGTGAGGGCCAGTACCAACAGCATCCTAGCAATGTTTGCAGGCAGGTGGGATGGGGCTTACATAAACCACTGCACTGCGCTCCACGCCGTATCATAAGGTTTAACTACTAACACTAGATATAAAATAATGTTTACTAACACCATTATGTAATTTTTTTTTGTGTATTTTAATTTAACTTGATTTTATTTTTATTTTTATGTGAATTATGTACCCATGTTGTCTGGAAATAAATGAATTTTATTTTATTTATATTATTTCATATTTATTTATTTTAGCCTGTAGTAATAAGCCTTCTCTGTGAGCTATAGTGTGAGTTTGTTTTTGAACATTGTGTCACTGTTTGAGTCTTTAATATCAGCTGGAACTGAGTTATAAATAGTTGGTGCCATGATGTTGAGCGAACGTCGAGACTTGGCAAGCCGGCGTCTCGGTGCGCACAGCCCCCCTTTTCTCAAACTTGTTTTAAGCTCACCTCAACCACAAAACAGATAGGTACAGAAGTCAATCACATACATGTATGACTGTACTTCACTTTTAATACCTACGCTCGGCGGTCGCTCTAGGGTTGTCAACTATGGCTTATGCACAAAAAACTATCGTGGTAGTAACTTTATCTTTAAAAAAATACCGTAACCTTAAAAATAACCGGCCAGACGAATTAATATTATTGACTGAAGGGGCTACTCCAAACACGCAATTCAATTTTTGTTTAATAAAAAGTATTAGCAAAAAACTTATCCTACGAAATAAAGATAGTGTAGTTTCCACGACCAGCTGTTGGCACACCGGTGCCATGATGCCCATCTGATCCTGGACGTGGTGGACCACATTCTCCGTGGTGGAGTCCTCACTGAGGTTGTACACGTGAAGTCTTACCACTCGGGGTGCAGCAGCACGCAGACCGGAGGTGCTCGGAGCTTGAGGTGGATCAGCGGTTGGGACAGGGGCTGACGACATAGCGGCATTAGCCATGTCGGGAACAGCAGCAGCGATGTCACCCGCCTTCCGCATGCTCTGCTTGTTTTGGGCCAGTGCGGCCGCTCGTCTAGGGCGTGTGCGGCGCCGCTCAGGAGCCTTAGCATGGTTGGCCTTGTCACGCGATAGGTGATAGGATAGAGCGTGCGTCACTGGCTGACACCGTTCGATAGAACGAGACGACGCTCTTATCTTGTCACTTGTCGCGTGATAAGGCCAACCATGCTACGGCTCCTGGCTCATGTCCGTGGTCTGCAGGCGCAAGATCTGGTGTTTTAGACGATGAAGTCGAGGGCTTAACCGGGATGACCGACTTGACGGCTGGTAATACATGGCTAGTGAGCGCAGAATGTGTTTTTGGGGATGTTATTAGCTGGAATTCATCTTCACCTGGCCCCGTAGCATGGTTGGCCTTGTCACGCGATAGGTGATAGGATAGAGCGTGCGTCACTGGCTGACACCGTTCGATAGAACGAGACGACGCTCTTGTCTTGTCACTTGTCGCGTGATAAGGCCAACCATGCTACGGCTCCTGGTGCCTTATCATTGATGAATATCAAGCCCTGAGGACCGGACTCACTTAGTGGCCTATAGGAGGTGTCAGGTTGTTGGTGAGAGTGCTCAGGATGGTCTGCATGCATCGGCTCTGGTGTGTGAGTAGTTTTTCTTGTTCACGTATAACACTATAACAACACTTTATCTGGTCTTTCATGCCACTTATCTCGTCCTTTAAATTTGAAATTTCATCCAACCAACCTTGTAACGGCCGCTGCATTTATCGTCAGTTTTGCTGTAGATGGTGCCATTTACCTCAGTTTATTTTTTGTTCACTTCTTTAATCAGAAGCCGTAGCATGGTTGGCCTTATCACGCGACAAGTGACAAGATAAGAGCGTCGTCTCGTTCTATCGAACGGTGTCAGCCAGTGACGCACGCTCTATCCTATCACCTATCGCGTGACAAGGCCAACCATGCTACGGCTCCTGGTGTTTATATGTGATATTATCAGTAAATTGTAATTAAAATATATGTCTTTATTATAAAATAATTACAAATTAGTAGGAGCTTTGAATTCAACCACTAACCATCCCATAAGTCCATTCATACACGCAGGTGAAAAATTTTTTGTAATCGGAATAGTGGTTCCTAGTAGACCGGGATAAGAACTCGGTGTCTCTGAATTCCCGGTAAAGTTGCCAGCCTGTCAAGCATGTGAGGTGTCAAATATATTAAACACATCATCGCACATTTGGTGGATATTCACCCTCATTCTGGACACTTTGGGACTAAATTGATTTGCGTAGCTTCTTACCCACGGAAATCAATTAAGGTCAGTTGAACGGGACTTTATAATTATCTATATCTTATCGCAATAGTAAAAATTATTTCATTTTAGAACTAAGTTTTAATCGACTTCAATTCAGTACTCCGTCAAGCCAGACTTCCTTTCCAGTTTACGACATGAACTGCTTCCCGAAACCAAATACGTTGATAAGAAAATAACTATAGGAAAAAAACTAAATCGCTATACGTGGGCCGATAATAATTGAGGAGTTCCGTCGGTTTGGCACTTTATTAGTTGCTATTTCAACGAAATCATATCAGAATCTGTGACATACATTTTACATTTAGTTTTAAGAACATCATTGACGAGTTCCATAAGGCATCTGTGGTCTTCATCATCAGTACCACTTCACCAAATACATGTATGATTTCCGGATGATACACGGGTTACAATAGAAAATACTGAAATTACTACTAGTACACAAGCCCAATATATTTGAGAAGTTCCCTCTATTCCTCAACAATTCCATTATCCTAGTGGAGTTCTGATAACAATGGGACTAACCTGGAAGCATATACCTACTAACAATTAAAAAAAAATATGTATAAATCGGTTGGTTCGAAATGACAGAGGTCTCTGAGGTAACACACGTTAAAAATAATAAAAATAAAAATACCACCGAATTGGCAACCCCCTCCTTTTTTTAGGTCACTTAAAAAAGCAGGAAAGTTCAGAAACTGAGTAAGTATTTCAGTTTGAAATTAGCGGAATTATTTAAACGGCATCGGAGCCAAACCAGAAATAAATAAAATAACAATATTAGTCACGCATATTGGTTTATTTGGTATTAAGGTCTGAACTCTAGAATGTCTAGTTCAATTTATACATTAATTGACAGTTAATTAATGCCTTACAACGAGGGGTACAAAAATAAAATATAAAAATGACTATCTACAACTACAGAACTTGCGCATTGTGTATTTTTTTAAATATTTCCGGAAACTTGTTTGAGGTAGGCAACAATGTCAGTTGTTCAATATATTTAGACCCAACACACACAGTACCTATGGTAATGGTAATAAATTAATACATTTACTTTTTTATTTATTGTTTGACAATCGAATCGAAGTCAATTACTCAAAACTTAATGTTAAATCCGGATAAAAAATTAAAAAAATAAAAATCAGGTTAGGACAATAAATTAGGAGAACAGTAAAATTACAAGCTTTTTCTTAACCCATTCACTGCCCATAACGACACACATGCGTCAGAATGCTACGGGCGCTTTTCTCTACATACCTATGGAGTTTATGCTGCTATGGACTACGGCGCTGCGCGCGTGGCGTGACAGTGGATGAGTTAAGTATTATGTAAGCGAAAGTCACGCGAAAATCGTTATACAAGTAGGAACATTACCCGAAAGATTGCAAATGTTGCTTTTAGTGTCACGCTGACTATCGTTTCCGATAGACCAATATGATTGGCTCTAGAAACGTTTTCGAGTAACACTGACAGCACAGCGCTACGCTAACGAGTGTACGGTAGGTAGGTACGCGCCGTGCGCCAGCGCCGCTGAGCGTACGGCGCCGGCGCAGACGATATGCGTAATAATGAAGCGTGAAATTGATACATTGGTATGATTTCGGTGGTCTAAACGCCAAACAATTTAAGTTTAAACCTCTTTTATTACGAAAACTTTTTGTTGTGTCATTGTTGTTAGTAAATTGATTTAACCAATCACGATTTTCTTAAGTATGAAAATATGTGTTATAAAACGGGAATTGATTACTTGTAATTATTAAATGTATTAATTTACCTCAACATTTCTAATTCGAAACCCCCGTTTAGTAAACATATTTTCTTGTTGGTAAGTAGTCAGAAAACAGGCGTAATGCATTTTAAACATACTATTTTAATCGAATGCAAATTAGCGACACAGAACACCTCGTTTATTTCAACTGTTAATTACACAACTATTTTGGGAAATATACATACATTTACAACACAAATTATATTTTCTCAATTACCCATTACAAATGGATGAAATTAACGGAAACACCACATTTTATAGTCATTTCATGCCAGGATCAAAGCACATAGAATTTACAGATAGAGTCAGATCAGTTTTTTCCTATGAAAGTATTGGTAAAATTGATGTAAGATTGAGTTTCAATCAACTCAATACTTTGCCTGACTCATGAACCTACGATTACGCACGACAAGCTATGGTAATAATAATACTACGACTGAGCGAGATGGTAAAATACAAATCTCAATAAGTGTAACAGCAAGGCATATATCATTCGTAGTCCTAGTCATAGTTCCACTTTTTTATTTGCCGCAACTACAAGTAAGAGGTTGCAGCTAATAAACCACTACCCGCCCAAATTAAGCAGGTTGTTTATGGTAAGTCGTCAGCCATTTTAAGACTAGTTCTTAATTTAGCTGCATAGGAGCCTTTCCGTCTGTAGTCATCTATACTCTAAGACTGATGGACACTAACCGTTTCAGAGCGTACCTAATTATTTTGTAGGTTAGTCGGTACCTCAGTATCCTTCAATGTAAATAAGCGGGCCCGTCTGTAATTTTGCGATCAGTCGGTGTCTGTCCGTCTGTCATATGTAGTTTTTAGGGTTCCGTACCCAACGGGTAAAAACGGGACCCTATTACTAAGACTTCGCTGTCCGTCCGTCCGTCCGTCTGTCTGTCACCAGGCTGTATCTCAATACCCGTGATAGCTAGACAGTTGAAATTTTCACATACATATTATGAATTTCTGTTGCCGCTATAACAACAAATACTAAAAAACCGGCCAAGTGCGAGTCAGACTGGGGCTCCCATACAACAGACATGTTCTTTTGCCCTTTTTATAGATAATGGTACGGAACCCTTCGTGCGCGAGTCCGACTCGCACTTGGCCGGTTTTTACAATAATTAACAGCGAACGGACGTTTGTCTAATAATTCAAGTAACTTACAAACCTATTGGAATGTGTAGGTTAGGACAGAGTATAAAAAAAAATCTCTCCGCATCCCCGGGGGGAGCTTCACCCCCTCTCCAAACGCGGTTTTTTCTCAATAAAAAAAACCGTAAACTATACACGAAAAACTAAATAATCCTTGATAAAACTAAGTATCAACTTCTCATACATAGCAAAGTAATATCACTTATCATATTCTACCACGAAAAGTCAACATTTTTTATCATTATAGGTTTTTTATTTTGTAAAAGTGGTGTGGAGTGTGAATACAATTTAACACTCTATCCCGTCCCTCCATACACATCCTAATAGGTTAAGAATTACAGTACTTTTGCTAAATTTTCCATACATTTGCGATCTAGTATGCCGTAGGTAATGTTAATTAAAATAAGTTTGTCAGAATTCCGTGACTCCGGACATAGTGTTTTGATCCTAGCATGAAAAGTTTTTTTTACTGTTAATGTATTATCTAAATAGCTATAACTATAACAATAGCTACTATCAGTCTGATGTCAACAACATTAATACTACCTAAGTATATTTTATTTACAATCGCTATTTTAACATTGAGACATATTTGGAGTTATTCAATATCTGTGTGATTTTCTGAAGACGCTGCCAACATATAAAAACAAATATCGATAGCCAGTTTTCTATAAATCATCATCATCATCATCATCATCATATCAGGCGAAAGACGTCCACTGCTGGACATAGGCCTCCCCCAGAGAGTGCCAAATTGACCGGTCCTGCGCCACCCGCATCCAGCGGACTCCCGCGACCTTTACCAGGTCATCAGTCCACCTTGTGGGGGGCCTACCCACGCCGCGCCTTCCGGTACGTGGTCGCCACTCGAGAACCTTTCCGCCCCAACGGCCATCGGTTCTACGTGCAATGTGCCCCGCCCACTGCCACTTAAGTTTAGCAATTCGGAGGGCTATATCGGTTACCTTGGTTCTGCTGCGGATAGCCTCATTTCTGATGCGATCACGCAGAGAAACTCCTAACATAGCCCTCTCCATTGCCCTTTGGGTGACTTTGAGCCTTCTTATGGGGCCCATAGTAAGCGACCAAGTTTCAGTGCCATATGTCATCACTGGCAACACACACTGGTCAAAGACTCTCGTCTTGAGACACTGCGGGATATTGGACGAAAAGATGTGCTGGAGCTTCCCGAACGCTGCCCAGCCGAGCCGAGATTTCTATAAATATTTTAAAACAATGAGCCTTGAAACTGAATTAGCAACGTCACGCAAATTTTGCGCCGCTGTGAGCGCCGTGCAGCGGCGCATACAAAACAAATGCAATTTATAATGGACTCACAGCACTCAGGAGCCGTAGCATGGTTGGCCTTATCACGCGACAAGTGACAAGATAGGAGCGTCGTCTCGTTCTATCGAACGGTGTCAGCCAGTGACGCACGCTCTATCCTATCACCTATCGCGTGACAAGGCCAACCATGCTACGGGGCCAGGCCTTGCACTCAATGGTACCTATGTATTACTATTTATGCTTTATTATTATCTACGTGTGCTTAAAAAGTATAGTTCTTCCATTATTAATATCGACTTTTGGCGGCAAAAGTAGTGTCAAATGCTCCAGGTTACATGACAGTGGAAAATTCGGGGAAACTAAGAAAAAAACATCAATATGTTCCCACATTCGCGACCAATGACGAATGACCAACAGCTATTGGAAAACAGGTATTATGTTTTATGCAATTTTATTTCAAGTTATTTCGAACAACATTGTTCTAAAGTAGTGAGATCAGAAAAGTTTTCAACGCCACTGCTATAATTTATTTCATATTGGATTAAATCTTGTTTTTTGTTCCAAGATAGAAAATTCAGATAAAACTTTGTGTGCAGACAGTTAACCCTTAACTTGACAAAGTAAAAAATAATGTGCGGTCAAGCAACAATCGCGCTATATAGAGCAAAAAATAATGGTTTAAAATGAACGCAAAAAGTTGACCAGAAATGGGAGCGTGCGTTATATAATATATTACGAGTGTACTTAGAAGTTCTATTTTTGCAAAACTCACAGCCCCAAGGGACTGCAGACCTGAGTGTACACGTAATTCTAATTTCAAATTAATACCCCCACGCGATCCTGAGAGTAATAGACACAGTGTCTATCATTAGGGTTCCATACCTCAGAAGAAAAAAAGAACGCTTATAGGATCACTTCGTTGTCGAGCTGTCTGTATGTAGATATGTCTGTCCGTCTGTTAAAAAAAAGAACGCTTATAGGATCACTTCGTTGTCGAGCTGTCTGTATGTAGATATGTCTGTCCGTCTGTTAAAAAAAAGAACGCTTATAGGATCACTTCGTTGTTGAGCTGTCTGTATGTAGATATGTCTGTCCGTCTGTTAAAAAAAAGAACGCTTATAGGATCACTTCGTTGTCGAGCTGTCTGTATGTAGATATGACTGTCCGTCTGTTAAAAAAAAGAACTCTTATAGGATCACTTCGTTGTCGAGCTGTCTGTATGTAGATATGACTGTCCGTCTGTTAAAAAAAAGAACGCTTATAGGATCACTTCGTTGTCGAGCTGTCTGTATGTAGATATGACTGTCCGTCTGTTAAAAAAAAGAACGCTTATAGGATCACTTCGTTGTCGGGCTGTCTGTATGTAGGTATGTCTGTCCGTCTGTCAAGACTCTCTCAGGATCGCGTGGGGGTATCAATTTGAAATTAGAATTTTACGTGTATACTCAGGTCTGCAGTCCCTTGGGGTATGAGTTTTGAAAAATATAACTTTTAAGTATTATAATATATATACTTTTTGCGTTCATTTTAATCCATGCTTGACCCCACATTATTTTTAACTTTGTCAAGTTAAGGGTTAACTATCTGCACACAAAGTTTTATCTGAATTTTCTATCTTGGAACATTCTTTAAGTTGCCAAAAAACAAAAAATAATCCAATTTGAAATAAATGATTGCAGTGGCGTTGAAAACTTTTCTTATTTACTTTCCGATGCGATCTCACTACTTTAAAACAATGTTGTTCGAAATAACTTGAAATAAAATATTGCTCTGCATATCAGCAAGTAATTTCTGGCCAAGCTCCAATCGTAATAAAATACAGAGATAATTCCTGGTGACTTTTATTTCAAAATATTGCCGGTGTTTCGATTTGGCCTTAAATCTCTCGGGTGTTGTTTCTACAAATTGTTTGTGGCAGTATTTTTATTACAATACCGTTTTTCAATATTAAAAAAAAATGTGAGGTAAAAAGTGACGTATTTCACGTAATCTTTTGACTTATTTAGAGTTTTAAAATTATAGTGAGGGTGCTATAGTTGAGTGGGAAAAAGGTGCTTTCGATTTTGAGTTATGAGACACGCTAAATACGGGCCGGGGCCTGCAAGCAAATATTTAAAAGGACCCCTTGTGTCCAGTTTTCTTTAATTTTTTTTAATCCGGAGAATTTTTGATCTAAAGTTATGACCTCCAAGAAATGTATCTTGGCACCACGAGATCATAGCACATTAGTCAATGCAGATTTTGAGGACGTTTAATGAGTCATACTAGTTTTAGCATTATTGTTTTTAAAATATATTTTTGTAATTATTTTTTTGTTTTTTTAAAGTTACCTTTATCATTCCAGGGGAGTAAAAGAGTCGGTACACGTAAGCTTATTTTGAAAAAAAAAAACAGTCATAACCACTTGGAAATAATTGCTCACAAGTTTAATAATCTACCGTTTAATTTGTTGCTCCTGTTATAGGGCCCACCCTGTATACTTGAGATTATTTGAGTTAGCCGAATTGCACCAAAGTAATCCATTCAAAAAGCAACCCTACCGTCCAAGGTAAAAGATTCCAATTCCAATATCAGTTTATAAAAAGTCGTCCACATTAAATAATATCAACCATACAACCTGGCCTTTCCAACTTTTTAACTTCAAAGGTTTCTCAAATGTCCTTGCATTAGTCTTAAATCTTTACCATCAATATTTCTTACAACCCTAATACATAGACAAAGGCATGACAAAATTATAGTTGCAAGATTTGAAGTCAACTGGACCGATTAAAACTGTTGGTAAATTTCCTATCAAATGATAAACCAACTATCAGATTTTTTGTTAGCGCAGTTTACGAATAAAATTTCTAATCTATTTTAAATAAAACGGTTTTTGGATTAGCTTGAGTTTTTTATACAATTCAAACAAACTTTACTTTAAGAGGACCATGCCAAAAAATAATAGATTTGGCGAAAATAAACAAAACATCTTATTTTCCATGCAAGATATTTTCAGAATATCCACCCTGAAATTTGTGCCAAGGCACTGAATGTTAGATTTTTGCATAATTGTATCTTTCGCAGAATAAAATATTAAAACAATCAGAATGCACTTATTGCCAATTGTTATTTTTACTTTATAGGCAAAAAAATGACTGAATCTAACGGTATTAAGTCAAAAAATGTTATATCGAATGTCAAACACTGCCTCAAACAACTTCATAATTTATCAAAACTTATTTTATCAATGGTGTGTATACATAAACGTTTCATACGATAAAAACTATGAGTACCTTCAACATAAACTAACATTAATCGGCGATTAAGCGTTTAAAAAAAAGTGTACATGTACTTTTTTTTTCAGAATTAGATTTTTTGGGTTTTTCTTACTCAGAATCGTTGACACTATCGATCCTCATACAAGAAAAAAAGTGTCCAATATATTCCATTCCAGATCGTCACATTTTTGTACGCAGTCTTTATTTATTTATATAGTAAAATCTGTGACAACTTTTTTCATGTATAAGGATCTATAGTATCAACGATTCTAAGTAAGATAAACCCAAAAAAATCGAATTCTGAAAAACTTTCTTTTTTTGAAAAACTGCTTCGGCCTAATGCGGTCGGCGAACTTGTTTCAAACTACTTCGGCCGACGACTGTCATCTTTACATTAGTCTGTCCGTCTACTGCGGTCACATACATAGGCGATTGCAGCTTGCAGCCGTCCGTCACCGAATGCGGCCGAATACCGTCGCCTTTGCACTGTTGCGGTCACCACCGCACCTTGCATGCGACGACCGACTTAATGTAATTTGCTGCTTTAGTCCAAAGAATTTCCTACTCTCGTGTAACCGGCCAATTTTGACCTGGTTGTGAAAATTAATTAGGTAATTCAATTATTCATTATACGAAAAGGTATTCCTTAGAATCCGTTCTACCTATTGCATTATATTGTTATTTAAACTTTTAAATGAAATTCCACAGATTGTAAGTCATGTATTTAGTGCCGCGTAGATTTCACTTCCAAAGTTTAAGAAAGAAGAAACGTGACGTACAATAAAATTCGTTCTTACTATTTTATTTTCTAATTAGACACAATTCATTAAAAATCTACGTTAATTAAACCAGAATTAAGCAAGCGGCAAGCTTCCTTTGGCACGACCCTCGTTCGCAAGTCATGTAGGCACATACGGGATTAAAAACAATCTTACACAATTACAACATCCCACCACATACACTTCCTCACCTAATAACCTAAATATTTCACTAAATCGATAAACTGGTGATTGTATCACTATCTATCTACAATCATAAAAAGTAAAGGTATTATTATGTTTAATAATAACTACATTTAGTATTTTATAATCAGTTAAAACCCTGATAATTTCTATTCGTTAGTTTTTTGAGTGACACAGCTTTTATTACAAGCTATGTGTTACTCATGTTTGCTTGTATAACAAAACTAAAATGATTATTCTAATATTTGTTTAAATTACTTTCTATATTATAACTAAACACTTTCTTCCGATTGTCTTTATAATTATCTTTGTTCAAGGCCTTTGGTGTAAATCACTACAGCCGAGTTATGCACTAAATAGTCTTAGTAACTATGTTACTGTCACTCGGACTGGAACTCCCGTCCGACCTTTGAAGCTTAAGATCCTGAAACAAACATATGTATTAAACTCATCATCATCATCATCATTAGCTTTTAAACGTCTAGTAAAGAAAGTAAGAAAGAAAGAAGGAAGACATTTATTCACTACACAAAAGACACAGAAACGAAGGGAGTAAACATACAATACAATTGACACATTGTGTGTGTCTTCGCGGCAGTGAATTAGTCGTTGTCTCAGCATTATGCCGAGGTGTCAGACAGACACCTACAGCGCTGGTTTTCAGACAGCACCGTACGTGACCCACGGAACGCAACACACGACATACTATAGATACAAACGTATAGATAATAAATAAATAATGAATGTAATACATTGTTTCTCTATGTAACTGCTTTGTTTGTGTGAGGTGTGCAATAAAGAGTATTTGTATTGTATTGTATTGTACATTTGTAGATATAGCAGCACAATGGGATGAAGAAATACAAAGCATAAAACGCGACACGGTTGGGATGTTAAAAAGTGCTGGATGTACTAAACGCCTACAATGGATAATGGTTCTTGGAATCATAAATTTCGGAAATATGCTTTCTCCATGTTTTACGCGGCATCCACTAAGATCACCTGACACGATCACCTCGGTGCGTCCAATACTATCACACACACAAACACAACATTGCAAGACATCACACACTACGTTTGCGTAAACACGGAATTAATATTCATATCATACAATCAAAATAAGGTATCCCTAAAGATAACGGTAACCGGGTAACCGAGATAGCCCTCCGAAGCGGCAGTGGGCGGGGCACATTGCACGTAGAACCGATGGCCGCTGGGGCGGAAAGGTTCTCGAGTGGCGACCACGTACCAGAAGGCGCGGCGTGGGTAGGCCCCCCACAAGGTGGACTGATGACCTGGTAAAGGTCGCGGGAGTCCGCTGGATGCGGGTGGCGCAGGACCGGTCAATTTGGAACTCTCTAGGGGAGGCCTATGTCCAGCAGTGGACGTCTTTCGGCTGATATGATGATGATGATGATGAAAGATAACGATAAACCATTACACATTCCAATGGATGGACAAAATACGAGGTCAACAATAATTGATAAAGTCTGACCAGGACAATGGTTAAAACCTAAAGTCTTGGTTTTCTTTAAGCTTTGGAACCGCTGAACTACGTGTGGGAGACTGGAAGGTACTGCGGCGCGACCGGAGTGACGGCCGAGCCGGCGGCGGCGTCCTACTGGCTGCGCGCTCTCCTGTTTTCCTTGAGCGTATGCCTCAATTAGAAACATCCAGTGGAGAAGATCTATGGGCACGGTTCCAAGTAGATGGACAATATATTTACGTGTGTGTAGTCTATATACCTCCAAATATTCCTGATCATGTGTATACCGACTGGTTTGAAAGTGTTGAAAATGTCAGTACCAAAGTTAGTAGTACGAAGATTTTAATTCTAGGCGACCTAAATTACCATAGTGCTAGTGCTAGTACTTTACTACTGTATGATTGTTTTTTAAATAATTGTGACTTAAGCCAATTTAATAATGTGACAAATAAGAACAATAGAATCCTTGATGCAGTGCTTACAAGTCCGGAGTTGAGTGATAGGGTGCACGTTCGGGGGGCGCACCCGGGAGAAGAGTTATCGGTAATCGATGGGCATCACCCACCATTATTTATTTGCGTTGAGTATAAGCTACTTACACCTTTCGTTACTTTACCGCCTTCAAATATTCGGAGTGATCGGGATTGGGATTTCACAAAAGGCGACTACGCAGCGTTGTATGATTTAATTAAAACAACAAGTTGGAGTCACCTTCATTGCATAAAGGATCCAAATGAAGGTGTTGAAATATTTAACACCGCTATTTATGACGTATTTAATATATGCATTCCGAAGAAAAGCCGAAAGCCTATATCAAGTAGAGTGTACCCTGTTTTCTATACGAGACAAATAATAGCGGATATAAAACTCAAATACAATGTTCATCGTATGTGGAAATTAAGTGGGAATAATGAACATCTAGATCAATTTAAATGCATGCGAACAAAGTTAAAAAAAGACATTAATACAGCCTATGACTCATATGTAAAGAATATGTCCAGTCAGTTGAGTAGAAACCCGGCCAAGTTTTGGCAGTACATTAATAGTTTACGTTGTCGTGGCGGGCTTGAGACCAAAATAAAACATGGCGACAAAGAATGTCAGGGAGCGGAAATAGCTGCCGCTTTCGCGGAACATTTCCAATCCGTATTTCTTCCCGACGCGCCGACCCTCGATCCATCCGTAGCAGATGCAGCAAGCTTTGCAGACTCTAGGCGTGTAGAGGTAGAAGCATTTAGTACAGACGAGGTACGGCAAGCCATAAAAAAACTACGATCTAACACGGGCGCGGGGCCGGATGCTATACCGCCTTATGTAATTAAGGGTTGTATTGACTACATTATTAAACCTATTACATATATATTTAATACCATATTGTCATCTGGAATATATCCATTATCCTGGAAAAAATCGCGGGTTACTCCGATTCCTAAGTCTGGACCAAAACTTCAAGTGGAGAACTACAGACCGGTAGCAATTCTATGTTCACTGGCTAAAGTGTTCGAAATGGCATTGCATGCTCGCATTCTGCCCCAGTGTTTGCCATATATTACACCCGCGCAACACGCCTTCTTGCCAAAGCGTTCTGTTACCACCAACCTACTTTCACTTGTTAGCTTAATGTCAAAAGAACTGGACAATAAGAAACAAGTTGATATAATTTACTTGGATTTCCAGAAAGCATTTGACCGGGTAGACAACGATGTCCTATTGAAAAAGTTGGGAGATATGGGAGCAGTGCCTGGGCTGCTCAAGCTATTTGCTAGCTACCTATCAGAGAGGAGCCAGTTTGTAAAGTATGGACCATATCACTCCGAATCATACAAAACACTATCCGGAATAAGTCAGGGGTCGAACTTAGGACCATTGCTTTTCAATATTTTAATAAACGACCTGCCAGCACAGGTTCAGAGCAGTATGATTATGATGTTCGCAGATGATGTCAAATTAATCAAAGTCATTAATACAAGTAACGATTGCATGGATTTGCAAAGTGACATCAATGCAGTATGCAGATGGAGCATATTAAATAAATTGAACTTCAATATTAAAAAGTGCGAAATGATGAGCTTCACTCGATCGTCCCTTCCTCACCACCACCAGTACACCTTGGGCGGGGACAACATCGCAAGAGTCACCGCGGTGCGCGACCTCGGCGTGCTGTTCGACCCGCAACTAACATTCCGGGAGCACGCGCTAAGCGTTGCCAAAAGAGCAGCACAAAAGTTGGGCTTCGTTCTAAGAAACTCCCCGCTTCTTACCCCAAATGCCCTTCGAGCTCTGTACGCCGCCTTGGTATAGGCGAATGCCACGGTCTGGATCCCACACGAGGCTAAATATATCTTGATATTAGAACAGGTGCAAAAGAAATTTTTACGAAGTCTTTACAAAAAGGAATATACGCAGTATCCATATCTTTACCCGACTCTATTTCTACTAGGGACACTACGATACAACTCTTTAAAAGTGAGGCGGTATTTAGCCGTAGTTAAATTTGCTCTAGGAATCATTCGCAACACAATTGACTGCTCGGGATTGGTTGGAGAAGTGGTACGGTTATATGCGCCCTGCGCTCGATCTCGCTTGCGCCACGCGCCCCTGCTGGCGCGGCCGCGCGCGCGCACCGACCTGCTGCACCACGCGCCGCTCCCGAGCGCACTCTCTGTCCTCAACTCCGTGCTGGACGCAGCACCGTCCTGTGATCTGTTCACAACCAAATTGGCCTGCTTGTTGCAGGAATGCAAAGTTTTTATAGAACGTGTGTTAGACTAAGATCTGTGACGCTTTGGCGGTTAGCTGTAAGTTGCAGATGTACCTTTTGATAATAAACAATAAACAATAAACAATAAACCACAAACGTATATGATTTTCACCAATTAATTGATTTTTTTAAAGAACTTACCCTTGACGAAGCAAGTCGTTGGACAATGATCTCTAGTCTGTCACCCGCTGCCGCAATAAGAGGCACCGTTAGACAGCAGTCGTAGTCCACGGTCCTGGTGCCATTGACCTGGGAAGTTAATGAAAGTTATTGGAATTACCTTGAAAATTAAAGACGAATGGGACCTATGACAATGGCCAGCAATTGAAGTTTCAAAACAGGCTCTCAGTTATGAAAGACTAGCTGATTTTCAGGTTTTTAATCCTTAAGATTTTTCGACTAGCAATTCACAGACTAACCACGTCAAACGTCGCTTGAATAGTATGATTGTCGACAAAGCACCGCTTGAACGAGCGCCTAGTTTACGCCAATCATAGATACTGGTAATTTGGTTTACCTGCAAAATTCTATCAAAAGGCCTCAGCAAGCCAACTATATCAGCAGGCCCGCCCTTCCTTATCCGATTGATGTAAACGCCCCTCTCGTACAAGCCGTCAGATACGGAGAACCCATAGTCATCGTAAATGGCGTCTTTGTAGAGTATGACGTGGTGGATGGAGCCTTTGGCTGGAGAAAGAGTCTCGCTGCTGTAAAGACCTGTTGAGAAGTGTTGATATTAACAAAATGCATGCTGTGACTTTTTACTAGCACTTGGATTGATATCCTTGAATTGACTCGACTTGATCTTTTCAGTCATAAAAAGTCATTTGTAACTTTTTATAAAGCGTTTCATAATTTAACTCACTTGGTACATCATTCTCATAAACAGGGCTCGTAGAAAATTGGAAACTCGTTCCAGGTACGTTTGGTTTCAATGGTGACTTTTGTGGCGTAGTTACTGTGTAAATTCCATTGTTTAAGAAATCATTATCCCAATTAGGTCTTCTGCTTTTAGGAGACACAATGCCATATGGAGACATTTGCATGTAGTCACATTTACAAGAAGTTTTCTCCATATTGTGAAGCTGACAATCCTTCATGTTTGAAGTAAGTATTTCTATTTGTTGTACGTCATCTTCTCTGGTTATATTCTGTTTGTTTTTAAGTGTGTTTTCTGGGATGATGCACGTGTTCTCATAATGGAACGTTTTGAGAGAATTGTTCAATGAGTAATTTGGTAGAGGTAGATCATTCACGCCAAACGGTGCAACCGAGTTATAATTTGATGCCATCAGCTTATCTTCATCAGTAGGTGAATACGGTTGCTTGTCGGTGAGTCTATTTTTATCAGGTACCGCGTATTCTATGACTTCGGAGTTACCTACAATATAAACTGTATTACAACGATGAGAATATCTATTTCCTTTTTCTATTTTATAAATATTTTTCTTACCACAACTTGCGCTGGTTCTCACTGGTGTGTTTTGATCCCAAGATTCAACAGCACTGTCATTAGACAGACCAGGGCTAGAGGTTGAGTGGCTGGAGTCCCTAGCACTCGATTCTGCACTTTCTACTGAACCTATTGAAATTAATAAAACAATATAACCAAAGTGATTATTATTTTTCAACGAAGGTATAGCAGATGCAGCCTTAAAACACATGAATTAATTTTGAACTCACATACACCAGTATAAAAATACAGTTATCATAATGTCAGTTTCTATATGTATATACGATATTTAATCAGTATGAAATTGTTCCATACCGGTTACTTTTCTACAAAGTTGCAATTGCACTCGCTGGCCGCTTTGTTGTAACAATTTGATTGCTTCTGAAAGCGGCTTATTCAAAACACTTTCTCCATTAATCGTTAAAAGTTCATCTCCTATCGCTAATTTACCACATTTCTCCGCAACACCACCTAAAAAAAACACACATTTTGCATTACCCATTACTTTGAAATCTCAAACATGTCGTGTGTCGTTTATTATTTTGTGACTTACCTTCAATGAGTCCACTTACTAATACGGGCTGAGTTACGTCTTCGCTGCCAGCAATAGTCAAACCGAGAGGTCCATTTTCTTGCTTAATCAATTCAACAGTAAAAACTACAGTATTTTCGTTACTACCGTGACTTCTCTCGCTTTCTTTCGCACTATTATTAGGGCTATCAGTGTGATGTCCTGAATCGTCACCGTTGTGTACAACTGCTTTAATTTCTATGTTACTAAAGCTTTGTAAAGCTAATTTGGCGTTGTGCTTATGAATATTAGACCAATCTTCGGTTAAATCCCGTTTTCTTATTTTGAGAGTAATTATATCATCGGAAGAATTTTGTAGAATATTAAATGCAGTCTCCTGAAAAAAAAATGAAATTGATTTCTTGTTTAATGGCTTCTGACCGGCCATTTATATCACAGATAACAATGAAGTGGCCTAGAGATCAACGAGTTAATCAACCCGTTGTATAACTTGAACCTTATAGCTTGCATCAGAAGGTAAGCTATTCGTGTGCATTATCTCGTTACTTTTTTCTTTTTATTTTAAACTCATAAGTAATGGCTGATGTTAACCAACGGCACAATACCATCCTAAAGGCAGTCCTAAAGGTAAGAGGTAATAATACATACAAGTCAAGATTTATGTCCATTCGGATATCTTTAAAAAAATCTCACTTTACTCACTAAAGACAAGTTGTGCAGCGGCTGGCCATTGATGGCGAGGAGCTGGTCTCCAGGTGCTAAGGCTCCACTGCGATGCGCCACGGAACCAGGTTTGATGTCCGATATCACCATCGGCTCCTCGTTGCTTAACAGCTTCTGCTTGCATCCTACAACGTTCATATTTAGAATATCAGTCAACTATAATTATTTATCCAGAAAGAGGTATGCGGAGCTGTGCGGAGAAACATAAAATTTGGTCACCACAAGTTCCAGGACCATGACCATGACCATCAGGACCATGATTGAAGTTCGTTTTGAACTACGTATTGAATAAAATGTTGATGTTGATTACCTGTGATAATTTTATTACCTCCGTCGAAAAATGGGATTTCTGATTACGTCTCTGAACTTACATATACCTACTCAATACACCACTAAATGATGCAACAGAATTGCTACACAAAAATAAATTTCCTTATTAATCTTAGCTCTTCATATTGTAACGTCGGTCTATGAATAAATCCGACGAGGCTAAATCCGATTCATCGCTCCCAGTTAATTTGGAAAATACCTCCCCTCTTTCAGTAATGAACGAAAATGTACACGTCACTGTTATTGACAGATATCAAAACATAAGACTGATGGTATTAGCGCTAAAGTTGTTTCTGCGCAAGGGCGTTTTTGTGACAGTAATATGTAAGTGAAGGAATTTGAGAATGTAAAAGGCTCTTGTGACATAAAAGTCTTACGAATCGAAAATACACTTATGAAAAACTTTATAAAACCAGAAGTATAAAAATTAAGTCAAAGATAAATATGTAGACGAAGTTAGTGTTTTTTTTTAATTTTTAAAAGGAGACGAATTGATAAATAAATAAAATAAATATAAGGGGACAATCTTACACAAATCGCACTAGCCTCAATAAGGCTTGTGTTATGGGAACTATACGACGATATATGTAATATATATACATAAATAGATAGAAAACATCCAAGACTCAGAAACAAATATTCATATTCAGCACACAAATATTTGCCCTTACCGGGATTCGAACCCATGACCTTCAGCTTCGTAGGCAGCGTCACTACCCACTAGGCTAACCGGTCGTCTATTGATTACTCTCATTTTCGATTTTCATTTTGTTAATTCTTTAGTGGTAGCTAGGGTTTGCACCCGGGAAATACCGGAACCGAAAATCCCGGGATTTCCCGGTTTTTTGGACCGAGCTAAGAACCGGGATTTCGAAGACCTTGTCCCGGTTCTTTCGGGACTTTCGGGAAATATACTTTTTCGTTTCATATCATCATCATCATCATCATATCAGCCCAAAGACGTCCACTGCTGAACATAAGCCTCCCCCAAAGAGTGCCACAATGACCGGTCCTGCGCCACCCGCATCCAGCGGACTCCAGCGACCTTTACCAGGTCATCAGTCCACCTTGTGGGGGGCCTACCCACGCTGCGCCTTCCGGTACGTGGTCGCCACTCAAGAACCTTTCCGCCCCAACGGCCATCGGTTCTACGTGCAATGTGCCCCGCCCACTGCCACTTAAGTTTAGCGATTCGGAGGGCTATATCGGTTACCTTGGTTCTGCTGCGGATAGCCTCATTTCTGATGCGATCACGCAGAGATACTCCCAGCATAGCCCTCTCCATTGCCCTTTGGGTGACTTTGAGCCTTCTTATGAGGCCCATAGTAAGCGACCACGTTTCCGTGCCATATGTCATCACTGGCAACACACACTGGTCAAAGACTCTCGTCTTGAGACACTGCAGAATATTGGACGAAAAGATGTGCCGTAGCTTCCCGAATGCTGCCCAGCCGAGTCGGATTCGACGATTGACCTCTTTCTCGAAGTTGGACCTACCTAACTGGACAGTCTGTCCTAGGTATATATACTCGTCTACAACTTCGAGCGTAAAGTGTCCGATTGAAATGGGAGTTGGTACTACATGGACGTTTGACATGACCTTCGTCTTATCCATGTTCATCCTTAGACCAACTCGCTCGGAGGCTTTACTGAGGTCATCGAGCATAGTACTCAAGTCCTCCATGGTCTCAGCCAAGACTACTATATCATCAGCAAACCGAAGGTGAGTGATGTACTCGCCGTTGATGTTGATGCCTAGCCTTCTCCAGTCCAGAGTCTTGAAAACGTCCTCCAGTGCAGCGGTGAACAGTTTTGGGGAAATAACATCCCCTTGCCTGACACCCCGCTGCAGCGGAATAGGCTTCGAGCTCCGATCTTGGAGTCGGACTGACATAGTGGCGTTCTCGTACAAACACTTCAGTACTTCGATATAGCGGCAGTCTACTTGGCACCGCTGGAGAGACTGTAGTACAGCCCAGGTTTCGATCGAATCGAAGGCTTTCTCGTAGTCCACGAACGCTAAGCAGAGTGGCAGGTTATACTCCTCAGTCTTCTGTATAACCTGGCGGAGCGTATGAATGTGGTCTACGGTACTAAACCCTCTTCGGAAACCGGCTTGTTCGGGAGGCTGGAAGTCATCAAGCCTGCGTGCGAGACGATTCGTAATGACTCTTGAGAACAGCTTATAGACATGGCTCAGAAGTGAGATGGGTCGGTAGTTCTTCAGCAGGGTGTTGTCACCCTTTTTTGAAGAACAGCACCACCTCACCTCTGTTCCACGCCTTTGGCGTTCTCCCTTCGAGTAGGACGGTGTCGAACAACTTCTGAAGGGCCATAAGGATCGGTTTTCCACCCGCCTTCAGGAGTTCGGCTGTAATTCCGTCTTCACCGGGTGCCTTACTGTTCTTAAGCTGTTTCAGAGCCATTCTAATCTCGTACAGGCTGATGTCCGGGATGTCGTCGGTATAGTGTCGGGTTAGTCTAGCTCTAGGGTCATCCGCTAGACCAACTTCGGGTCTGCGAGTTGACGTGTACAGCTGTCCGTAAAAACGCTCTATCTCACTCAAAAGCTCAGGTTTGGAGGAAACAACTCTCCCATCTTCAGTTTTCAACTTTGCGAGCTGGCTCTGCCCAATAGATAGATCTCGTGAGAATACTCTAGAGCCCTTATTTCGCTCGATGGCCTCTTCAATACGGTTCGTATTGAATTGGCGCAGATCGCGGGTAAGGGACTTGGAGATCTGTTTATTGAGCTGCCGGTATGAAGTCCCATCGGCTGAAGACTGCAGAATCATTTCACTCCTTTCCTTCATGAGCTTCTGGGTGGAGCTAGAGAGCCTTTTAGTTCTGTTAGCCCTCTGGGGCTTGAAGAACTTAGACCCAGTGGCACGGACAGCTTCCACAAACCCGTCGTTTAGTTCGTCCACATCGCCACCTAGGCAATCAAAACGGTTTTGGAGTTCCAGCTGAAAGCTCTCGGGGGTTTGGATTTGCGTGGATACTGGACGGAGCGTAGACTTCATCAGCCGAGAGCGCTCTCGCTTGACACATATATTCAATATGCCTCTTATAAGGCGGTGATCACTACCGGTTTTAAACGTATTGATCACAGAGACATCATTGAATATATGCTTTCTCGTCGACATGATGAAGTCAATCTCGTTTTTAGTCACACCATCGGGACTCATCCAGGTCCACTTTCTGTGCTCGCGTTTCTTGAAGAATGAATTCATCATGTAGAGTCCCTCTTTCTCCAAGAAACCAGCCAGTAGTTGGCCCCGGTGGTTCCGACTTCCAACTCCAAACTGCCCCACTATCAGCTCTTCGCCGTCTCTCTTGCCCAGTTTAGCGTTGAAGTCTCCCATGACAACGGTGAAGTAGGTTTTGGAACTATGCATGGCCTTAGATATATCTTCATACATAGCCTCCACCTCGTCGTCGGAATGTGTCGAGGTCGGCGCGTAAACCTGTACGACCTTCAACGAGTATCTCTCGGATACTCTGAGTATAAGGTACGCCACCCTAGTCGACACACTCTCGATCTTCACCACGTTGTTCACGAGGGACTTGTGGACGATGAACCCGACACCTCCCTGGGACTGTTGGTCGCCCTCCCGGAAATAGAGCAAGTTGCCAGATTTTAGGGTTATCGTGTCCTCCCCCTCTCTTCGGACTTCAGATAACCCTATGACATCCCATCGCAACTTACTCAATTCTTCCTCAAGTTCCGCTATCTTTTCGTCGGTCCGCAGTGTGCGCGTGTTATATGTTGCCAGGGCCAAGGGTCGTCGGTGGTGGTAGCCGGATCTTTGCCGGATATTCTTAGCACCCCTGACCCCGCTAGTACCCTGGCTGCTACCACAGTAACCAGGGTACCGGGGGTCGCCGGATACTCGGGGCCGTGGCTTGGTTGTGCTTATCATTTGAGGGGTATATGCCATAATCGCCACGCTTGGCATGCGGGTTGGCGATCGCAGTATTTCCACCGAATTTCAGGGATGCTGCTGCCCATCCCCCGGCGGTCTTGGTCGTAGTTTTAGGACATACCCGGGTCCAAAGCGTAAAACCAGAATTGGCATAAAAAACTACATGAGCAAAATTAGCTTTAGGGATTCCCATACTTACTGTATGGAAAAAGTTTTCTTTGATTTCTGGGCGTTCTAGTAGTCAAACCTTAGTCGGTCCCAAAGAGTATTTTGATCCTTAATAGGAATGGGATCGAATGGCATTAAAAAAAAATATCGTCAAAATTGATGATTTTCTCGCTGACTGTACTTTTTTTCAAAAACCTGTGAATGTAGATTGCCATCACTTAAAAAGTTAGGAATGAAATCCTAATGCCATTTTTGCGTGGCGGCAAGGGATCTAGTAGCTGCCCTTACTGCCCCGTTTTAACTTTCCACCCTGTATACTATAGATAAGACTAACTAATCCACAAAATGAATCACGAATAATGATATTTTAACCGCGTTTTTAATTTTATGAATAAATATTAAGTTTTGTCCCGAAAATCCCGAAAGAACCGGGAATCCCGGTTCTCATTTTGGTGAGTCCGGAATTTCCCGGTTCTTTCAGATGGAACCGGTTCTGCATTCCCTAGACATGTGCTTGGTGCAGGGTTACAAAATAGAAAATTGTTACTTTTACAAATCCAAAAATAATTGATATGTTTAAAAACTATTACCCTAAAGGGTTTTTCTTTAGTTTTTGCCATATTTTCATTCGTTTTTCTTCAATTTTTTTTACACCATGCACTGATCAACTAAAATCGTTAGACGTTACACTTAAACTTATTGAATTGTTTGACATTTTTTTTCTTATTTTTGACGGATGCGTTCGGATACTTGCTGCACGTTGGCATGTTGAATGACAGTGCCGCCACCTACTGGAGATTATTACAAGCCGTAAAGATATCGAGTAATTCCGCTATTAGACCATAAGTAACTATCACCGAATTACTTCATATCACCGATAAGCATGGTTTGTCCTAAATAAAAAATCGTAAGATATCTGATAATAAGAAACCCATGATCTATAAGTATTTGAAAGTTGCGATTTTCAGTATGTGTTACACGATCTGAAAAAATAAATACCGGTTATAGTGACTCCCAGCCCAGCGGTAGACTTGGCCAGTTTAACGTTGAAGACCCCGCTCGACGCTTCAATGGTGTTTGGCATGCTGAACTCAACGTTCAGAGTCAGATACTTCGCGTTGTGCGAATCGTTCCGCCTTTGCAGGATCTCGTTGGCGATGTCCAAAGTTAAGTTTTCGTGGCCGTTGATCGACATGACACGATCTCGTATTTGGAGGCAGCCGGATCTGAAAAACATTTTTAAAAAATCATTTTAAGTACTCTCGAGTAGTGTCTCTTTGCTGCCGACTGTATACCTACTAATTGCACTCTACGCATTAAGAGGAAACGAATGAATAGCTTGGCCACAAATTCGAGCGGCGGCGATGGAAACAAATGAGTACATATATTTTACATTTCAAACTAAAATAAAATGAAAACTAATTATATCAGATGAACACCGTTTATTAATTATGAAAACACATGAATAGGGATTTTATTTTTTAAAAATTACGTCAACCATATGTGATCCTTCATTATTTTGGCATTGCCGTAACCTGGAGCGAAAATTTTCAGTGACGGCCTGACAAGTGTTCCGAGAAATGTGGACCAAAAGTCCGTTAACTTTTGAATCGGTAGCTGCGTCGGGGAGCGGTGGCGGGAAGGTGAAGGACGCCATGGCACTAAATTCCCATTGGCCGCTCTTGCATTTCGTAACCCCGCCGCCTTACCCCGCCACCGCTCCCCGACGCAGCTACCGATTCAAAAGTTAACGGACTTTTGGTCCACATTTCTCGGAACACTTGTCAGGCCGTCACTGAAAATTTTCGCTCCAGTGTACGGCAATGCCAAAATAATGAAGGATCACATATGGATAACGTAATTTAAAAAAAATAAAATCCCTATTCATGTGTTTTCATAATTAATAAACGGTTTTCATCTGATATAATTAGTTTTCATTTTATTTTAGTTTGAAATGTAAAAAGAGTTATGGTCCACCCTTAAAAGAGCTAAAAATCTCTAAGCCGCTCTCAACCATTTGTTAAGGACACACAAATTATTTAGGCACATTATTACGTTCTAACCAGCACCGCTTTGAAACAATAAACCAGCAGAGGCCGGATTCCAACAAGATGGTCTAACACCATGGAGGCTTGAGGTTCTATGCATACCTAAAGCAGCTCACATGGCCCTTGACCGCATCGTATGAAACATCGTGATTGGCCACAATTCTCAGTCATGAGCATTGATCGGATCTAGGATGCAATTTGGGGTGAACGACCTCAAACGTTATGCTTATCGTGGATGTGTCTCGGATTTCCCGAGATTTTGGGAAATGGGCTATTATATATTATAAGTTTTTCTAGGGTTAAACTAAATAAACGAAATGAAAATATTCGCTATCTATAAGAAGGTCATTTATTTTACATGGACTTTAAAAAAACATTTTATAACTCTTATCAACAGAAATGATATAAATAAACGAGTTACTACTTTCTGAAACAAAATTAAAACAAACTCATCTTTCACATGCCACTGTCAGAACTGCAACAAACTGGAGCCGTAGCATGGTTGGCCATATCACGCGACAAGTGACAAGATAAGAGCGTCGTCTCGTTCTATCGAACGGTGTCAGCCAGTGACGCACGCTCTATCCTATCACCTATGGCGTGACAAGGCCAACCATGCTACGGGGCCTGAAATGATCACCCAGTCGAAAGTTCTGAGGTAACAAATATAAAGAAATACAATCGAATTAAGAACCTTCTCTTTTTTTGAAGTCGGTTACAAATAAAATGAAATTAAATCTGTTATTTTGTAGTCGTGTTTATACCGTAAAAGTAACATACTCGTACTATTACTTTATGTTGTTATTACATTTTCTGTTAATTTTATACTGTAAACTACTTAAAATTAAAAGGTAGTTACCTTTTTGTAAAGGTAGGTAACAAAAAAAGTCGCGGGATTGTAAGTCATATCAATCTTAATATTACGGACTTAAATCCCGGGAAATTGCATCCTAGATCCGCTCACTGGTCATGAGGGAGTGAAGAAGAAGTTATAGTCAGATCACAGTGGAATGTCATCGCTCATATTTGCAGTAGCCCAACTGGGGGAGTCCGCCTTCCAGAAGAACGCGGCCATAATTGTCACTACTGGCTACTAGGTCTGTGGTGACGTTCCTAGTGGTGAGTAAGCTCGCCAGAGGTCCCGAGGATGTGGTGTTGAGGGTAAGCGACCCGCATTCGTCTCTAGCTATAGCTATCAACACAAAGAATCCTCAAATTACCTATAAGCCGGCGACTGCAGAGCGACCTGCGACACGAGTAGCGCCGAGTTCTCCTCGTGGACTGCGAGCCCGCTGCTCTGTCCCGGCGGCACCTCCAACTGGATGTTTAAGGAGTCGGTGCGGCACATGCCCATGCTCATGTAGTTTTGTTGGCTGTCTGTTGAACAAACATATATTCAAAGATAAAATATAAAAAAAAAAATGTACAGGCTTTTTTGGCCGACTGTACTTTTTTGCACAGCTGTATGCTCAACGAGTAGTGGACAGCTGTGGCACTTCCAATGAGCCCAGACGCGCCGGGGAAATCTTGTTTTATTGTTGAGTTCGTATATCATTATTAAACCAGATTTATGGTCTCACAGTGCACTATCATTGTATAAATTTCAACTAGATTTTACTTTAGAAAGTTGGTAAAATTTTGAGCTTGTAGAAATATAAATCGAAACACATTTATCTCACTGATACAAAACGACAAACAAATATTTATCAAAAAAAAACATGGCACGAAATAGTCCTAACTCGGTATGTGGCCAGCGATGATCAGCGCTGGTCTTTCCTTCCTGATTTTTGATAACATAAGACCTAAAAGTCACAGGTACACCGAACTAATTTTGGCAAGAACGCAGGCCGGTGTTGGGTCAACACACCCGTCAAAACTGAATGTCAATAATCAATCGGCGAAATATATGACTGTGACCAACACCTTAAGTTAGGTTATATATAACAGCGTCGGCGCGGGCACGACCAGAGCTCAGCACGGTTTACAGAGAGTCATCCCTGGACTTTCAATGACTTCAACGCCCATGTATAAAATATTTCACCCCATACATTTCCAAAACCCTTTTTACCATGGAGACCTCTTTTTTAAGTGTCTCTACTATTACAGTTCAAAACGTACAGCACTGTGATAGACTAACAGACAGTCAAACAGCCGGAGGTAACTTGTAGAGTCCTGTTGGCACGTTCTGAAGAACTCATAAAATCATAATACACAAAACAAAAGAATAACACATTTCCCAATAGACCAATTCAGAATACTCAAATTTCTTAAAAGAACAAAATAATCACAAAGGACTCATATTGCCTGCTTTATTATCCTCGCTGTCGTTAATAATTGTGGGGTCTTCCTCAAACCTGTATTTATGTGGTAATAAAATTAATTAATAACTATTGTTGTTTGGAACCGAGCAGAGGAAATGTATGGTTTAATTTTTCACAATAAACGACTTGGAAAACCACGAAGTTTACGAGCCTTGCGTTTATTAACGGACTTCAAACGGAGGTTGGACGCATTAATCCGGATTCAAAGGGGCTAGCGCAAAATGAAAACGAAGTTCGTTCGTGTATTCTCCATCTCTGTTGTTCAAATGAGCAAGTGCGACAGAAAGGGAGAGGTCAGATTTGTCTGACGTGACTAGCGATGAGCAGCTTGTGATTTTCCAAAGTGAAAGTTAAATTTTTTCACATAAGAACCGGTACCTTCCTGGATCCGACCTCCCTTCGTCTGGCAACTGGTCTGCGGCTTGGGGTCACGGGTATGCACTCCACACATATACCCTTGTGGCATGGACGTGGACCAACTGGGTCACCATGGACTTTGTTGTCAAAAAAGTGCAGGCCGCTTTTCAAGACATGCGACACTTAATGACATAATCCGCCGGTCTCTTGCCAACATCAATGTGCCTGCTCTTCTTGAGCCGCCTGGCATTGTCAAAGATGATGGCAAAAGACCTGATGGTGTATGTATGGATGCTTGTGTGTGACGCTACCTGTGAAGACAGTGGCACCGTCTCACCTCCTACGGACTTCTTCTAAAGCGGGAGCAGAGGCGGAAAATGCCGAAAATCTTATAGCTCACAAGTGAACTATGAGAAATGAGATATTTGTAACATAGCCCTAAATAAAAAAAAATGTTACGAAGATAATATATTATGGATGTACCCTTTACTCCGAAATAAACATTATTATTATAAGACTAATTAAAGTAGTCGTGACGGAAACATTTTGGAAACTGAAGTGAAATTTAAGTTTAACGTTTCTTACAGAAACATTAAACAGGTTTCTACGTCTGAAATGTCTCACAGGTTAGGTAGGAAAATTATGAAATGTTTCAGAAATTGCCTATCACTAGATGTTACCTACGTGTATTATATATATATATATATATATATTCACCACGGGCGTAGTCCCCCCCAAAATGTTCCAAATATTAGTGTCATTTGATGCATATTTTTGTTGTTTTATTTTTGTGAACCTCCCTGATATTTCTTGACCCCCCTTGAAATTAAAACCTGACTTAGTACGCCCGTGATATTCACATTCCTCTGATTGGCTCTGACGTGACGGTTCCTGTTGTGTCTGGCGTCAGATAATTATGAATCCGGCTTTACGTTGCAAGTTCAGCGATATTTTATTATTATTAGCTCTTATTTACGTAGATATGAGTACAGTTGGCAATAAAAGTTTTTATCAAAGTTAAACTTGGACCCAATTTTTTTAATCAACTTACCATAGTCATCCTGTAATCCTAGTTTAGGCATTGAACTTTGTCTGTAGTTTCTCTGGCGTTGTTTTTTAACGTTCAGCGTTGACTGGCCTGATACAGAATTTTCTGGAACAAAATACATTGAAAATTATATCCATCCTTTGGGTGCCAGTTAGATCAGATTAAGGTAGGTACTGTGGGAGTACATAGACTTCGTGTTGTTGTCAAGTTGCCACATACAACTTATATGGATTATGTCTCACAGAACACGTAAGGTTTTTCAACTCTTCGGATTTCATGATGAATATTTTTTGAATTGCAAATTCTGGACTATACTGAGGGATACCTAATTGGGAGTTTTGAAATCAATGTTTTCATTCATACCTTGCATTTCTTTTGGAACGAGCGTAAGGACGCATCAACTATCATTATTCTTACTAAAAAATTACATTTAAATCTTTACTTAACTACCTAAAGTAACGTACCATCGCCAACACAGTTAACTGACCATCCGTGCACTTTATATGTATTATAATAAGGTTCAATATAAATACAGGATAGTCCGTTAACTGTGTTGGCGTTTGTACAACGTAAAAATCTTAACGCAATCAACCTGCTGGTTGTAAAATAGGTAGTTGCATTGATAAAAAAATAAAATAGAAAATACTTCGTTTGCCAGACGCGTATTTTCTGCAATCGAGCTAAACATGAAGTAGGCTACAAACTAAAATTTTTAGGTGACATGTATTTAATTGACTGAATATAATTTTACTAGATTATAATATATATATACTATACCTATCATATATGTAAATATAGTGTAGGCCCCATAGGTTAAGTTAGTTTTAGTAATTTTAGTAGTTAATTTGTTTGTTATTTATAGTGTATTATTGAATAAAGTAATATAATAATCGTCAAGATAACTCATGTATACAATATACACGAGATCTACCTTAAGATAAGACGAATACAGCATAACATTAATACACAATACTCTCGCCAGGGAAAATATACTGAACCTTCTTAATTATAAGGTTGAATATACTGTGCGTTAAGGGTAACATTTTGCCAATAGCTATATGTTCGCAGTTTGAGGTTTATAATGATTATAGAGTTAATTCTTAGCGAGCCTCGGGCGAAACTGCTCGGAAGCACCTAACTTGAAAACAGGCGTGTGGTAGATGTCACTGGCGCTTTTCTAGATGATGGAGATAAATATTATCTACCTAAAGTATCAGGCTGGGTAGTAAGAACAGGGTTTTTTTCCCCAGAAAACATTAATACAATAGAAGTCACAAACATAAATATTTCAACAATGGCATCACAGTATATATAAGATACCATTATATGGTGAAATGTGTACCTTGATAATACAATAATTGAAACAGACATCTAATAAATACATTTGAAACGCGAAGATCCCATTCTAAATAACTTGTAAGGTTAGTTACTCTTAGGACAACTAGATGGCGCCATCTGTCCTCAATATCGACATAAACAACAACCAAACGATGCTTTTCCCGTGGCTTTAAAAATATGAATCCTTGTGTTTTGTATTGCCTAGATTTTTCAGAAAACGCTAAGAATGTATCCCCATAGTAACTATGGCATAGTTTAAAGTAAATCCTCGGGCATGCTAATGCTAATGTATTTGAAGTGTTTACCCAATCTCATGGTAGATGTCGCTGTTACGTCCGTAACTCGCCGATACTAAATTGTACATCGCGCTGTTAAGATTTTTCCTGATTTAATGACCTGAGGCACCTACCAATATTCTTTGAGTATCGATAATAGCTTGTTGGTATAACTTGTTGGAAAGTAAATTAAGTACAAGGTCATGATTAACATTAATTAAAGTATTCTAAAAGCAAGTGAAATCTAAAAAAGGCCCCCTCGCTCGAGGCATTGTACCGAGGATGCTGGCGGCATTTCCTCGCTGAATTGCAATGCTGCTGATGCGTTGCGCGAGAAAGCCGGCCAGCTCTTCGGTCACCAGTTACATTGACCAGACGTTACGCGATTTCTGCTAATAACTTGTGCGCACTGGGACCCCACAGACCGAGGGTCTCGACGCCAAAGGGTACAAAGTCGTACTCTCTGCCAAGGCCTCTATATTTATTACATTTCAGATTTTCAGCGTTTTCCGCCGCTGCACCCGCTTTAGAAGTAGTCCGTTGGAGGTAAGACGGTGCCAGTAAGAGTATTAGTTTACTGGACCTTGGCGGACCTTTTTGGCTATCAGTTAACCCTAGTCTAAGAATCCGGCTCCCCTTCGTTCGCTACGCTAATTAAGTTAAAGTTGTAACTAGAAGATAGCGCCAACTGATTGAATAAACTGCTGTCCGTCTCTTACGTCGTCTTCGCACGACCCACCTCATTCGAAGAAACTACTTCACACATTGAATTTACTTAGAATTAGGTGATGTATTAATTAAGCAAATCTGTTTGCGTGTTTGTGTAACCGAATGGTAGTACAACGAATAAAATATGTACCTACAATGTAATTTTTGACGATGAAAAGTAATTTTATCTTATCTTATCTAGGGTTAAAAAAGAGCTAGTGGGGATGAAGTACAGGCTCAAAGATGGTTCTAAGTGTTGATACGAGTATGTCTGTAGCAATCGGACGTATACAGGCAGATAATGACGAATAGGTACCTACATTGATAAAAGTAATTCACGCTGTCTCTGGTTTCTTCGCCGCCGTTTATGCCTTATCCCAACGCGATAATAAGTAAGAGCGTATGAACGGCAACTTGGCTCGTATAACTCAAAAGACTTAAGTTTTGATGTCTATAACGCGTGCCGGCCAGAGCTCGCAACTAAGCAACTATGAAGAACACTTTGAATTAATAATTAAAGCTAGTGGCTTGAGAATTATGTACTCTGTGGCAGACACAAAACTAAGTTTGAAATAAATCGTTTTTATTTATAAAATGAAAGGGGTAGGTGTATACTCATTTCGTTTGTCAGCTTTTACTCCAGGCAAAATACGGTTTCGAAAAACATTATTAATAGCGTTTTTTTTGTTTATTTCATTCTAAAACGTTATTCTAAGATGCTTTATTCAAGAATCCAACAAACTTTCCACCCGGAAGTAATTATATAGATTTAAATTAAACATTCATTGTCTTTTTTATTTTATTTATATTGAATATTTTAAAGCAAATGTAAATGAACCTAAATAAAGATAAAAAATATATTAATATTTATCCGGACTTTTTAAGAGCTAATTAAAAATTTATTTTTTGATGGCTGATTTTTTGTTGGATTTTGCCTCTAGGTAACTATTTAATTGATAATATATCCGTTACATTAAGAAAATAGCTTTTATAAATTGTTTCCTTTGACATTTTTTCCATACAAGTTGTCAGTTCGTTGCCTGGACTATTTTTGGAAGCTTGCGTTACGATTTATGGAATATTTCTATGATTTTTTTCATAAATGATAGAATCTGCAGACTTAAAGCCACTTAAATTGGTATTAGTAACAAAGCTCAGCGGACTAATCTTTTACGAACTGCAAAGAAATCGCCCTGCCGGCGATTCGGTCCGGTTGACTTAATGAAAGATAGTAGTTGAAACTAAAATATAGCGGGATCGTTTAAACTTTAGCTGGAGGAAAAACGTTAAAGTGCACTTTCCGTACCTACAAATGTTTATGTAGTTGTTCCTTCTAGCCGCCTTCTATACAAGAATAATTTTCAATGTAATTAGAACACACCTAGTATATTGAGTTTGTTTTGTTTTGAAATCGGACAAAACCAAACAAATGCCATCCTGGAGCCGTAGCATGGTTGGCCTTGTCACGCGATAGGTAATAGGATAGAGCGAGCGTCACTGGCTGACACCGTTCGATAGAACGAGACGACGCTTGTCACTTGTCGCGTGATAAGGCCAACCATGCTACGGCTCCTGTTCGAACTTAGAACGATATGAATTTCATTGAAGGAAAGAGGATTGCGTCGATCACAACTGGCCTAGATTATGGCAGTTTTCATAATGGTAGAAACTAAGTTACTTCCAGTCCAGTACGTCTCCCTCTCCCTCCATGTGGCCTCCTGAAGCCGATCTCACAGTTCTACAAGTAGAACATGACCTCCTCTGCTATATAGTTGTACCTACAGACTTTGGCCGATTTCTTGATGGCAAAAACTAAGTTACCTCTAAAATATCCCCCTCCATGCGCAATATGTGTTGCAGTTTTAATCAAAATCTGTCCAAAGCGTAGGTGAACGACTTTCATCTACCCGTCCTTGGACAACGAGTTGTTCCATGGAGTTTTGGTTTCGAGTGAGGTAAGGTAGGTAGGTGGGGTGGGTCCTGCCTACAATGACGTATGGTGCCGAGACATGGACGCTCACCAAGGAGGCTGTGCATAAAGTACGGGTAGCACAGAGAGCCATGCTCGGCATTAAGCTACAAGACCACGTGAGAAATATTGAGATCCGACGTCGCACTAAGGTGCATGACGTCGGAGAAGTCATAACTAAACTCAAATGGAATTGGGCAGGACATATTGCCAGGCAGCGTGACGGTAGGGACGAAAACGTTAACGGATTGGTGGCCACTTAGAGGAAAAATAAGCGTCGGTCGTCCACCAGCTCGATGGGTTGGCGACGTAAAAAAGACCGCGTGTCATTTCTGGATGAGACTAGCACGGGACCGGGATAAGTGGCGTAATCGAAGAGAGGTTTATGCTCAGCAGCGGGCGATTACAGGCTGATGATGATGATGATGAAGGTAGAAAGCAAGTCACCTCTAGTATATCTCCCTCCATGCGCTATGTGCCTCGGCGCGACATGTAGCCTCGTAAACCCATTCTCGCAGTTCTCCAAGTAGCACATGACTTCCTCTGCTGTGTAGTTGTTGCCGTCGATCACGTGGTCGTCGAAGGCGAGGATCTGGTCGCCGGGGTGGAGTGCCCCGCATCTACATAGAAAAGATAAGAACACGTTTTTAGAATAACTTGAAACATCACCGTCAGTGTATATAAACTACTTTTGATGAAGATATGTAAGTTATGAATACACAGTACAATGAGTACACAGATACATACAATGCTGTAATATAAAAACCGACCAAGTGCGAGTCGGACTCGCGCACGAAGGGTTACGTACCATTATCTATAAAAACGGCAAAAAATCATGTCTGTTGTATGGGAGCCCCAGTCCGACTCGCACTTGCCCGGTTTTTTAGTATTTGCTGTTATAGAGGCAACAGAAATACATAATAAGTGAAAATTTCAACTCTCTAGCTATCACAGTTCTTGAGATACAGCCTGGTGACAGACAGACGGACGGACGGACGGACGGACAGCGAAGTCTTAGTAATAGGGTCTCGTTTTCTCCCTTTGGGTACGGAACCCTAAAAAGGAGGTAGATATGTTGTCTATACGAAATTCCGTGTTTAAAAATGGCCACCAAATCTGCCAGCTAAGACACGTTTACACGTTTCCATTGACCACTCGAAACTAAGGCAAGTTGGTGCAATTGACTCAATTTTAGCGTGCTACTTTGGGAGCACTTATAACCTATCTACCTCCTTTTTAAATCATTTATATATTATGATTGTTAACATTTTGAAAATGTGTTTCGTTTTTTTTTTGTTTTTCTCACTCAAAATCGTTGATCTAGCGATATGATCCTTAAAGGTAGATACAAGAAAAAAATGGTTCTAGATTTACTTTGTGAAAATTTTCTTCCATTAATAATAATAAAATCTTTATTTCGGAACACAGGACTCCATAGTTGTTAGTAAAGTAACATCAAAGACAAAGTATTAAAACTAAGTTAGTAAGTATACATGTGACTAATTAAATTAAATACAAATATTCAGTCGGGACCGTTTAGGGCTACCCCTTTAATTCTATTCAATTCTTTATTTCGGACAGTAGTATCCATAATTTGTTAGTATACAACCACAACTTAACTTAATAAGCCCAACCCAAAAATTTAACTGTCAAATCTATTGGCAAACACACTTAGAATGTTGTTGGCGCTCCGTCTAACTAATCACATCCATATAAAAGTTTTTTAATAAAGGCTCTGAAAACACTGCTTTATTATCTTCTATCTAAATATATAAAAGAAGAAACTGACTGACTGATCTATCAACGCCCAGCCCAAACCGCTGGCTCTAGAGATTCCAAATTTGGCACGTAGGTTCCTTATAAGGTCCATGGGTGCACTAAGAAAGGATTTTTCAAAATTCAACCCTAAGGGGTGAAATGGGGGTCCAAAGTTTGTATGGGGAAACAAGATTAGTTAGACTATTTCATTCGAAACTCGTGTTTCAGGTTTTTTGAAAATTTAACCCCTAAAAGGGGGGAATGTGGTGACAGTCTGAAAATCGACATGGTTATCGTTTCTATGGTTTATGGGGTCGCTGATTACAAAAACAACAACGATTTTAAAATCCAACATGGCGGACGTGAAATACCATCTCCCCTGTTTGGGGTACGATGGGGTTCAAATGTCCAAAATATCAATATGGGTGTCGTTTTTATGGTTTTCTTGGGACGTTAATTACGAAAATAGAATCGATTTTGAAATTTACATTGTGGACATGAAAATTCATGAAAGTATTTGTGCCAAATTGCAATTCAATTGGAACATACGGGTCAAACTGAGATGCACCTTTTTTGTAGACGGTTAAAATTACTTTCAGTACGCGGGCGAAGCCGCGGGCAAAAGCTAGTATCTAATAAAACACCAAATGAAACAATCTAATAGAGGAAATATACGGAGTACCTACTTATTACTGTAATTCAAAAAGATTTGTAACACTGTCTGGAAACTATAGCCCTAAAGTTTTTATAAAAGGATTTGACATAGTCCTGATAAATTGCTCGTGTAAAGAAGCTTTTCTACAACCAATAAAGGTTATTAAGTCAAGATTAAAAGCACTATAAATTGTTATTGAACAAATAAAGGCTTGTGAGACTGTACGCGAAGTATTTGCTTTCTGAAAACAGTGAACGTGGAATCCAATAAATACTCGTATCTACTTATTTGAATATTGCACGTAGGTTATGTATGCGAACTAAGAGGAATTTATAAATCTCAAATACAATTGTTACTTGTATAGTCACTAGTTATTAGTTGCTTGCTATGTAGGTACTTGGCATTCTAAAGATGTTATAAGAAACTTTTATATTTCTTTTAGATACATTACAAGCCTCCTTTCTTTGACAGCTTTCAGTGCTATTATATTTCTTCACCTAAGCAGCAAGTCCATAAATTGTGTTTCTTTTCAACCAATAAAACTAGGTATTAGGTCTTTTTTGTTCGAAATTCTTGTTCGGATACTTTTATTTCGTGAAAGCTTTCAAAAAACTTAATCAGTAGGTAACTCTTATATTGAATCGGTGAAATGAACACTAAATTGAAAACTTTTTCTTGAATTCTTCTAATAATTATTATAAGCCAAGTGAAGTGAAAAAAACAGGACAAGTGCGAGTTCAACTCGCGTGGTGAGGGTTTCGTAAAATTGCTATGCTCTAAGCATCAGGCGCTCTATACAAAATACACAAAAATATTGAGAATTTTCCCGTTACTTTGAATACTCAAACTTTTTATAGGTTTCCCTGTAATCTTTAGGCAAGGAACTATTTTCCATATGTTTTCAGAATTTTAAGCCTATTAGTTTCGGAGATAAGGGGGGGGGGGTCAATTTTCGTCTTTTCCTAAATTACTTCAAATCTGTTTTTGTTAAAATTATAACAGAACAACCCTTTTCTTACATTTGATATACAGTTTGCGAAACAGTTTTTTATTTTTATTTTCCTGTTTACCCTTGGAACCCTTAAAATATGTTTTTTTTTAATCCGTGTTGTGTTTCGGGTGTTTCCCGTTTTGAAAACTCATCACGCGACTGATGGAACCCACGTTAGCTCAGTTGCTTTAAAACACTGCGCACTAGGGGTTCGATACCGTGCGTGGCAAAACAATTTAGATTAAAATTTGCACTTTGATTTGAAATTATAATTACTTTAGCAATGACTTCTACTTGGTAAAATATTACAATAATATAAAAGTGAAAGTATCCCAGCCATCATATTTGCCTAATAACCCGGTGCTTTTCGATTCCATCAACCAGCAATAATACCTTTACTTTATTTTGATGAGATTTAAACAAACTCTTATTGAAGTATAAGGGTGCAAATGACTCTCGTTCTACACTTACAATTTTCCTCGCGGTGGTGATGTGGAAAGTTGTGTGTTTCGCTCGACAGCAAAGTTGCTTGGCGTCTCGTGCTTTGAAAGCCTCGCTATGCTCAGGATTATACATTTGAACCAATAGCTTCACTCATGGTTCAAACTTACAATCCTTCGTTAGCTCGGCATATTAGCACTTGCGCCAAACAACAACTTTGCAGCCTTCCATAACAAATAACTATTTCCTTGTTTTTGAAGTGGATACTTCTTTGCTCGCGTTCTTGTATAGTACAGTTCAAAATGTACCACGTGACTTGCGGAATAACTTTTTGTAGAGAAACGTAATCTGATTTCAAATAATTGTTTGTTACATGTTTTAATCCTTCTTTATTTGCCATTATAGTTGTTAATCATAAAATGTTATTTAGTTTATGTGGCGCACATGAAAATAGTGCTGAAATGACCGCCATTTTCAATGTATCGCGAGTCAAATGAGCTACGTGAGTCAATGTTGCAATATATACCGATTTATCTGTATTTATACAGATTTTAGTGAATTAATTCAGATATATATTTTACGGGTACAAGGGTTCCATAGCCAACAAAGAAGTATCCACTTAAACTTAATTAACGGTTGTATCTCCGACACAACCCGCTTCTTTTTAACGTACATCAGTGGACATAGCATAGGTGCCTAAGCCTTTTCTGTCAACAGAATCGTGTGGAAACAGATTTTTTAATACAGTTGCTCAAAAAGTGCTACTTTTCGTAGCTGTTTAGCGTGCGGAAAGTTGGTTTTCGCGCACTAGTGCTTTTTACTTTTCCTTGTACAAATTGTACCATTAATTTTAATGTTAATTAAAAATAAATAAGATTGAACTGTATTAAACTGCATTTAAACTGTATTAAACTTCATTTGTATTTCAATGATGTTACAGAATGAATAATATAAAAGTCTCAAATTCCTTACTTGTGGTTTTTCTTATTTTTTCGCGACTGTATTAAAAAATGTCGTTCGATACACGTGCGGAAATGTCATTCTTCACTCGTCCCGAGTCTTGCCACTCGCCTACGGCTCGTGGCAAGATATCTCGGTACTCGTTGCGTAATGACATACTTTCCGCACTAGCATCGAAATATACTATTTCACACCGTTCATTCGGAAAAGTAAGTTTTGCTCCACGACGAGAGGGATCAAAATGTTACTTTTCTGTTCAAGCTACTTTTTAATTTATTCGTAGGCATGTAGCATTTACGCAATGTGCCAATTGAACACAGATCTTAATAAAATAATCGATTGTAATTTCATCGTAATCGATTAAAAACGAACATATTTCAAGTTTTAACTTTAACGTTATATGAAAATTTATAAACTTTTCGTAATATTTGGAAAATATGTCACAATTTACTGAAATCAAAACCAGCGATGACTGTTATATTATTTTCCTCATAGTCGATGTGAAAGATTGTATGTGTCACTCAGGAGCGAAAATATTTTCGTCATGGGCGTTAACGCTTGAATCCTTCGTTACGCTCAGGATTCAATATACCGTCCTCGCCGTAAATACCTACATCATTTTGCTCCCTTGAGACACAAATAAATATGAGCACTCCGTTCACATGCATAGGTTTCTGCAGCGTACTATTGGTATTGTGTCTCAGTTATCCTGAGTTACGCTAACTTATAAACAGACTCAGTATAAACTTTACAAAGGTGGTGTTCCCAGTAGCTTCAAATTGAGTGATGAATGTTACAATATGCTTACGTTACAAGCATGATATTATTAGAACATTTCAAGAAACATTTTTACCTTGAAAAACACCTACTTTGCTCCCAGGGATCTTTGCAAGAGAAACAATTTTTAAGCAGATTTGTGGCAACAATAGGTACTTTTCTTTCAATAGGAAACTCGTGTGAGTTTCAGAAATATTAGATTTATAATTTAACGGGTCACTGACGTCTTTAAGGTCGAATATTGCTTGACACGTTTCGTATCGATGTCTTGCGACCTCTCGTGGAACACTCGCGGAAACGAATTTATAATTTACTAGCAATGCTAGTGGATACTTTGGATATCCCTGATGAATAGGTACTCATCCTTAGGTTACATTCGATCTCACTTTTGACTCCCATACAAACGTAGTCAGGTTCTCATTTTAAAACGATATGTTTTTAAAATGAAAAAAAATGGAGCGAGTAGAAAGTTTTTCATACAAAGTCTCTAATCGCTTCATTTTTTTCTATTATAATTTATAGCAACAGAAACTAGTTTCCGACCTAGATATGGCGGATCTATTGTGTAAAAAAAAGATTCATTTTAGTCCAGTATGCCGTTTAAAAATGAAAACCTAACTACGTTTGTTTGGAGAGTCGACTTGAGATGTGATCGTGGTAACTTCTACGTAAAATTAACTTGCATAAAAAAATGTTACTCACTGCTGTGATCGTGGTAAATTGTACGTTAAATTAACACGCATAAAAAATGTTACTGTGATCGTGGTAATTTCTACGTTCAATTAACTCGTATAAAAAATACTCACTGTGATCGTGGTAACTTCTACTTTAAATTAACTCGCATAAAAAATATGTTACTCACTACTGTGATCGTGGTAAATTTGACGTTAAATTAACTCGCATAAAAAAATGTTGCTCACTGTGATCGTGGTAACTTCTACATTAAATTAACTCGCATAAAAAATATTATTGTGAGAGTGGTAACTTCTACGTTAAATTAACTCGCATAATAAATGTTAGTCACTGTGATCGTAGAACTTTTACGTTAAATGAACTCGCATAAAAAAAATGTTACTCACCTGTCGCTTATACTCGCCGGTAGTATACTGTCAATGTAAACAGCATTGCAATTCCCAACCCTCTGATACGTGTCTGACCCAGAGCTGTATACGTCATCAGAGTATCTCTGGTTAGCCAGAAACAGACCCAGGTCTTCGTTGCAGGGTCTCTCTATCTCTATTAGAAGAGGTCCCGTGGCCAGCTTCACTGATTCCATTATTGATACGTCGTACTCGATGGTCAGGCTGGTCACTTGGGGACAGTTCTGGAGTATTTGGTGGACCTCCGATAGGGTCTTGTTTGTAAGGGAGATCTGGGAACAGAATAATAAACTTAGTCGTTTCTACAACCGTCTATTTAAAAAACCAGCTAAGTGCGTATCGGACCACGCAAAACAAAGGGTTACGTGCTATTAAAAATGTCGTATCGTCACAGAAATCTTACGGCACTTACGTCCTATAGGAGGCTATACGTTTTCTATAGGGAAGGCAGTTTTTCAGCCATATCTCAAAAACCTTTGAACAGATCTTGTTCAAAATAATTTTCGTTGAAAAAATTTAATAAGCCCAACTCCTTGTTTTTTTTTAATTTTTAAAATACACCGTTCAAAAATTAGAGGGGTGAGACAATTTTAGTGACTTTCGGGGCGATTAACTCCAACTCTATTAACTTAATCAAAAAAAATGCTGAGTAAATTAATATTTATTTTGAAAGGCCTTTTTTTCGTCATTTAATTAAAAAAACTAAGTAGTGGCTAACAAAATGCACCTATCCTCCAAATTTTATTCAAATACACCTTAAAGTTTTTGAGTAAAATGCCTGTGACATACGGACAGACGGACATGACGACTACAAGGGTTCCGTTTTTGCAATTTTAACTACGGAAAAACATGATATAACGAAAAGAAAACTCGCGTAGTGTCGGGTTACAAAATCAATAACCCGCTTTCTTCCCGTGGATTCGTAACAGTGGACCAACAACTTATCACTACAATATCATATTTTTTCACCTTTATACCTGAAATTGCTTGTGAAAAGGCACTGAAACATGAACTTCATGTGGTGTGCCTACCAGGGATTGGAACCGGTTTTTTCAAAAGTCCCCGAAGTAGTTTAATATTTTGAATTATTTTAGGCTCTTAATGTAGGACTCTATCATGTATTTAGGTAACATTTTCGTTTTATTAGACAGCCTGATCAAAAATGATATTATAAACCAAAGAACGAAATTGAACTAAATAAAACCGGTATTTTTGTATGGTGAAAATACCGGTATCCGATCCCTGGTGCCTACCCTTTTTACCCGACAGCCGAAGGAGAGGAGGGTCATGTTTTTCGAGCGTATATATGTATGTATGTATGTGTGTATGTCTTATTCTTTGGCACGTCCTGCAGGCAAAACCGTTTGACGGATTTCGACATATGAGGTGTTGTTGGATTCCCCTTAATCGTGGGTTGCAAAATAACATATGGGATTTTACGAAAAATCTTTTGATTTCACTTGGTCAGACAGAATACAGGAGAGCGTTTCCATATGTATGCATGAGAAAAACATACCTACATACAGGGTGTATTATTCAAACGGGGCAGTGAGGGATAATCTGAAACTACAAGAGATAACAGGAAATGTGTCTCGAGATCGATTTTGGAAAACATTGGTTGGATGAATCACCAGAACAGAAGAAAACAGAACTGTCCCGTTTGATTAATAATAAATAAATAAATAACTATTAGGGGACATTCTTACACAAATCGAAGTAGCCCTTTAGTAAGCTCAATAAGGCTTGTGTTATAGGTACTAGACGACGATATATATAATATATATAAATACGGTAAAATGGTCCTAGTTTGCTCCAAAATTGGCTCCACTTTTACAAATTGCATCGCAACTTTTATAAACTTGGAGTAGTTATCATGGACCTAAGATACTCGGGACAAGCTAAGGTAATAATAATACTACGTCCGAGCGAGATGGTAGCATACAAATCTCGATAAGTGTGACAGAAAGGGAAATATCATTCGTTGTCCTTGTCATAGTTCCACTTTTTTTCTGTTTGCCACAACAGATTTAGTATGAAGTTGTGACCAATAAACCACTACCCACCCAAATTAAGTAGGTTGTTTATGGTAAGCGATCAGCCATTTTGAGGCACTTGTCCCACCGCCGGCGACGAGCGATGAGCTATCGGCGATTTTCTCGCCCAAGAAACAAACAAAAGATAATCGCTCCCGTGTAAATAAAAGAGAGAGATATAGTTCATCGCGGTGTGAACAGCCAGCGATGAACTATAAATATATATCTCTCTTTTATTTACACGGGAGCGATTATCTTTTGTTCGTTTCTTGGGCGAGAAAATCGCCGATAGCTCATCGCTTACTCGCCGGCGGTGGGACAAGTGCCTAAGACCAGTTCTTAATTTAGCTGCATAGAAGCATTTCCGTCCCTCATTGTGGCATCACGTATAGCCCGTCACGAGTATCATAGGTCCATGGGAGTTATGGTACTGTTAATGATTTTATATATAGCTCAAATTTTGTTGCAATTAGTTGGAACGTAACTTAACTTGTTTTTTGTTGGAGCATAGTTACTTCAATACATAGAAAAAATCCACGACTCGGAAACAAATATTCATGCTCATCGCAAAAATATTTGCCCCTACCGGGATTCGAACCCAGGACCTTCAGCTTCACCTATTACGTGTACAAAATACAAATACACAGTAAAAGTTAATTTGCGGTCAAATATGACTTCCATTATGGTAAAGCTTATTATTAGTATTTCGCAAACATTTATAAGCTAAAATTGCCAACATTGTGAATGGACGTTCATAATTTACCTGTATTCATGTTTTAAAAGCGACCTAATTGCGAGCTTCGACTAGTAAATGTGGATATTGACAACGCGGTGAATATATTCAATGCGGGTTTATCTGAAATTAGCTTATTTACGCCTTCACAAATGAATTGTCATTATTAAATTTGGTTAGGTCATACACAGCACTTATACTCATACTAAAGGAAAGATAGAAAGAAGATATTTTTATTCACTACACAAAAGACACATAGGTAGAGATAAAGGGAGTAAACATACAATACAATTGACACATTGTGTGTGTCTTCGCGGCAGTGAATCGGTCGCTGTCTCAGCATTATGCCGAGGTGTCAGACAGACAACTACAACGCTGGTTATCAGACAGCGCCGTATGTGACCCACGGAACGCAACACAGTATACTATTAGATACAAAGTAAGTAGACACATAATAAATAAATAATTATTGTAATAAATTTGAAAAAAAAAATACATAAAACAGTAGCACAATGGGATGAAAAACACAAAGCATAAAACGCGACACAGTTGGTGTTGGTGTTCAACCTAAAGTTGCCAACAGATGGCGCTAGTAGTATGCGTTTTAGCCTCTCAAAATTACTTAAATAAAAAAAAAAATTTATTACATAAGTAGAATCTAAAAAATATCATAAAACGCATGCTAATACTAATAATTCTAAGTTATATTACGATTTTTTGAATTTCTTTTAGTTGCATTATTTGCCGCTAGATGGCTCTGTACCTTGGAGCAAACTAGATAACACGATTTTTCCTGGCTTAACGAGAAGGCCGGAGCCTCGATGATCGAATCTACAGCTACTTATAAACCTGTATACCGATACAATTATATTATAGTTGTAATATACAAGTAATAAAATAATAATAATAATAGGTACATGAGTTGAAAATAGTAATAAAATTTATCTTCTATTAAGTAATGTAATTGTGAGTACACACAAAATATACAAATAATGATACGTAAATTTTATCTAACAAAATAATGTGTATAAAAATTAAAGTAAAATTAAGTTGTTACTAAATAAATTTATATTCTCCTAGCAGGGCTGGTAACCCATGGAGTCTTATTACCATCCCTCCTTCTTCACCGAAGGAGAGGTCATATAAAATTTAATTTAAAAATAAGTAAACATAATGTCGTAGAAAATTAAAATTCTTATGTAAGAATGTACTTATAATCAATAAGTGGCTATTCTAATTCTAATAAACAAGTGGTATTATTTTCGGACCCCCTGGGAGTTGAACAGTTGGATTGTTAAAAGTGCTGGATGGGTTGGGATTTTTGGAGCGTCAACAAAACTCACTATTTCTACTCATTATTTATTGATATTAGAATAATCTTAGGTCATTAACATTAATTATTAAAATTAACTGTGTTTAAAACAAAATTCATCTCTCCTGTGATGAATTAGTTAAGAGCTTACGTGCATATAAATAATGTTTTCAGAAAGCATAATAATAATATAATGGGAGATTATGTCGCTTATGCGCATTAAGAGTCCAACTAAGAATTAGAAAGACACGAACATAAACATGTGTATGATCTAGTTAGGATGAATGACGAGTCAATTAGTGATTATTGATTTACTGTCCGATTCCGGCTATTATAATAACAAATCATCATCCATTAAATTCATATTGTAACGGGCTGTTTATTGGAATATAAATTAGCTCTGAAATTTGTTTTGCACAAGTGAGTAAAACTATTACCTGCGATACGTATTTATTAGGTAATTAACAACTTAATAAAATTTATTGAAATAAAAATACAAGATTATAATTAACATTAACTAAGATAAATTAAAACTAAGTTAAATCTAAAAAAGGCCCTCGAGGCATTGTACCGAGGATGCTGGCGGCATTTCCTCGCTGAATTGCAATGCTGATGCGTTGCGCGAGCAAGCCGCCAGCTCTTCAGTCACCAGTTACATCGCCCAGACGTTTCGCGATTTCTGCAAATAACTTATGCGGACTGGGACCCCACGGACCGAGGGTCTCGACGCCAAAGGGTACAAAGTCGTACTCTCTGCCGAGGCCTCTATATTTATTACATTTCAGATTTTCGGCGTTTTCCGCCGCTGCACCCGCTTTAGAAGTAGTCGGTTGGAGGTGAGACGGTGCCAGTGTGTCTACACATGTAGCGTCCCACACAAGCATCCGTCCCAACCTCCATGGAACCAGAGACACACCATCAGGTCTTTTGCCATCATCTCGGACAATGCCAGGCGGCTCAATTAACAACTTATCTGACGTTATGTTCTCTGACGCCTGACCCCAGTAATACTATAATAAGCCGATGAGTCGATCACGTAACGCATTGTACGCGCGTCAGGTAGATCTAGATGTCAATTTGTATATGGAAAACCGGCCAAGTGCGTGTAGGACCACGCAAAACGAAGGGTTCCGTGCCTATTAAAAAGGTCGTATCGTCACAGAAATTTTACGGCACTTACGTCTTTTTCTTTGAGGAAGGCAGTTTTTCAGCAATATCTCGAAAACCTCTGAACCGATCTTGTTCAAAACAATTTTCTGTGAATGAATTCTTTCATACTTTTAAAATACACCGTTCAAAAATTAGAGGGGGGGGACAGAATTTTAGTGACTTTCGGGGCGATTATCTCCGACCCTATTCACTTAATCAAAGAAAATGATAAGAAACCTTCTATTTATTTTGAAAGGCCTATCGATTGTTGTGCCACACGGGGGGTCACAATGAAAAAAAAAATTGACTTAGTTTTATGTATGGAGTGCACCCCTAAAAAATTTTTTTTGTCATTTGATTACAAAACTATGTAGCGGCTAACAAAATACACCTATCCTCAAAATTTTATTCAAATACACCTTATAGTTTTCGAGTAAAATGCCTGTGACATACGGACAGACGGACAGACGGACAGACGGACAGACGGACATGACGAAACTAAAAGGGTTCCGTTTTTGCCATTTTGGCTACGGAACCCTAAAAATGACAGTTGGATCTACCTAACGCGCGTCCGGAACGTTACGTGATTACCCCCTGATCGCAGTGCATTCGCTCACAAAGTTGTAGGCGAAGTGGAGGGGATGAGGTGGCGACACCGGGCCCGATAGAAACGGCCCCTTCTATAGTATTTAGTGTTCTGTGCTCACATCAGAAATGAGTGTGAATCTAACTTATGAAAAACCAATATTGTGTTGCGTCACGAGACGGCACGTCAGATCGAGACGGTACGAATCCGGCTTAAAGGGTAAATAAATTTCCGTCAAAAACTTCTTTTTTGGTACAAGCTTTTATTGCCAACTACCTATTTTAGTTAAGCATTCTCATTATAATTTTTGTGTAAATTTTTTATAGATTTATTTGTAAAAGTGCCCGTTTGCTTTAATTTGAACGTTTATTGAGAGATCTGTTGCACGCTGCATTAACATACAAGCAAGACTTCGTTCTTCTATTTTTTCCTTCGTAAATGCATAAGTTTTGTATCTTGTTGATGTGTCTAATAAAAATAAGACCACTAGGTATTCACATGGTCAACCTTCAACAACCAATCCCCATATAGTTTTACTGTTTTTTTACACATTTATTAGATTTAATAGTGCCCCGTTTGCTTTAATTTGAACGTTAAGAGAACTGTTGCAGGCTGCGTTTATATACAAGCAGGGCATCGTTCTTCTATTTTCTGCCTTCGTAAATGCATAAGTTTTGTATCTTGTTGATGTGTCCTCCCTTTGTCTCTGTGTGTCTTTTAGTGAACAAATGTCTTCTTTCTTTCTATGTGTCGAATAAGAATTAAGACCACTAGATACTCACATGGTCAACCTTCAACAACCGATCCCCAGGCTTGATCCTAGATGTGTTGTACGCAGCGCCGCCCGGCCGCACATGGGTGACTACCAACGGCTGGGCGTCCAAAGACCGGCTGTTCAGCACCAGATCCGCGCTGCCTGACGAGTTCTCCGGCAGCCCACCACGGATGGTCACCCCCAGGGACCCGTTGAGCTTCTCCATCGGCACCTCGGCGAGCTTCGTCGTGATGTACAGGGAGTTTTGTGAGGCTGTGGACAAAGGAAGCAAAATCCTCATTTTGGGGGCATTATTCAAGGGGCCGAACATCTTTGTACGCTGTCGCTTTAACGTCATTTTTAAACCATACTCCAAGCTGAAGGTCCTGTGTTCGAATCCCGGTAAGGGCCAATATTTGTGTGATGAGCATACATATTTGTTTCTGAGTATTGGATGTTTTCTATGTAATATATCGTCGTCTAGTACCCAAAACACAAGCCTTATTGAGCTTACTGTGGGACCAGTTCAATTTGTGTAAGATTGTCCTCGAATATTATCGTCGCTTGTAATATGAATTAACGTAACCGCCAAATGACGATTTTTCAGGAGAGGCAAAAAACTAATTTGAAAAATAGAAAAAGTTAATAACTTTTTACACACTTATCCTATTGTAATGATGTTTGTAGCAATTATCTTATATTTGCGAGATCTTTTTACTAATCGAGGTCTTAAAAAGACTGCTATTATAATTTAGAAAATAGCATGGCGCTTACGTTAATTTTTTTTCAAAAAAGTGGAGTTACATTAAGATTTATTTCAAAAAATTCAGAACAGGAAACACTGCTTTAAGGTAAGTCACAAAAAAGCTGCAAACCATTAAAGTAAGTAACATAGTTTTCAAAACGTGGACTTACGTTATAAGAAGATAATTTTAGTACTTTCAAACTTATTCACTTGTAATAACGTCCAAAATAGAATAAATTATTTTGTTTCAGTTAATGTTTGGCAGGGTAGTCAACTATAAGTAAAACAGGTTTATACGTACGAAACAGTTCTAATGTTAATATAAACGTTGTTTTAAAACAAATTCAAAGTCTCCCTCTCTCTCTCACTCTCTAAATGTGTGTGGAAATCTCTTTAAGTGTGTAATTTCCAGGCAAATAGTACGCATTGTCGTCGGTAATGAATACAGATGATTGGTAAGGCCCGTCTTGTTTCAAAACCTTGTAAAATCGTTACGGCGAAGCAAATAATAATAAAAAAACTCTTAAAATAACTGTTGATTATTTATTTCAGAAACTAATTTAAAACTGCAACGTCTTTTGCGTTGTAATGTAAATAAACCAAATTCATAAAAATGTCAGTGATGGGCCTTACTAGGAACCTAGTCGCCTAATAAAGCCCGTTATAAATTAATATAAATGTACCTACATTTAATCAAAAGGTAGAGTACCTTGTTTAGTACTGGTCGTGAAATATACTTGACAATGAAATCTAGGTACTTAATTAAGTACCGAACGAAAATAACCCAAAATTTATGCCACGGGCCTTCTTAGGCCTGTCAAAATTGGAAATTGCTATGGAACGAAAATAAATTAAATTTAAATAGTTGTCATATTACATTGATTGAAACTTTGACGATTCTTACACATCGTTGTTACTGAACGGGATTAATTAGGACGCGTATAATTAGGTAACTTATTTAAACCGAAAGTCCTTTCTACAAAACTACTGTCATTTTTATAGTAGGAAAATACGTGAAGTCATTAAAATCAGAAAACATCGCAATCTCAACTGGAATGACGGTTTGACATAATAAGTGTTGTGTGTTGGCCGGTTGACAACCCTAGTGTACAAGTGATTAATATAGACCAAGTGCGGGTAGTTCAGAAAATACTCTCTTGGGAGGATGGATGGATCATAAAAAACTATATCGTAACTAACTACTATATACTGAACAAAAATTTACGTTATAATATTAGTTTATTTAAAATTGTTTGTTTATTGAGATCTCTTAATTAGTCACTACATTGTTAATATACATAGTATAGCAGGTAATATATGTGTAGATCGAAACACAAATAGATAGAGACACAATACATGTAGTGCGCTTTCATAGAAAACTTTACTTGAGTTCAATGAAATCTCGTTTTCCACTTGTAGGTCCGTAAAAAGCACGCACGTGACATAAAAATTGATTGCTTCAATTGTAATTTGTTTTATAAAACCTGTGATAATTACATTTGTGATTCAATCTAATGATTTTTAATTTATGAAGTTTTTTTCGTTTAATTGCATTTTTTCGTTTTGATTACAAGGAGGCCCAAGGTCTACATTATGAGTTATTTTTGTTTCTGTGTTAAATAGATTTAATTATAAAGAATATTTCAGGACTAGTACTAAAGAAGGGTATTAATTAACAATGTTTTGAAATAAGGTACCGTACCTACCAGTACGTAATTAATTGCGTTTATTGTCAAGTGACAATGTAGTTTTTTTTTTACCCGAGATCGATTCTAGCACACAAATGTATGGATTCGCTTTAACGCTTCAAATGGAAAGAAATAGACGGGAAGTTCCTAGTAAGTAAATTAACGTATACTCCAAGTCAGTATAAAATAAATAAACAAAATTTAATGTAACTGCCAAATTTTATGTAAATTTCCCGTATTTTGTATGGAACGTATGCCTGTTACATTAATATACATTCTATACAAAATACGGGAACTTTACCTACTGTTATATTTAAAGTAAGTAAATACATACTTTGAAACCAATTTGATTGATTTTGGAATATTTATAGCTGTGATAAACTATAACCTAGTTTACAATAACACATTTTTGTTCCACCATCACCCACAAACTTGCTAGAAGCGGCACTGAAATGTAAATGCGCTGTGCCTGCCCCTTTTGGAAATATGTTATGTCTTGCCATACAATATCAATTAAGTTTTAAAATTAAAAACCTCTGGTTTGGGTAAATATTTGCAAGCGTTGTTTTAAAAACCAAGCGTAGTCACATGTAATTTAACCACCTTTTTTATTTTTATCTAACTTTAACGTTAGCGTAACAGACACTCAGTTATAATGTGCCACCAATTGAGTAATGCAAGAGTCATTTCGATACTCATCTGTATCAAAATGACTCTTACATTACTCAGTTTATTACTTGTCTTCAACTTTGGTCGATACATTAAATACGCAATCACAGATCTGTCGTTACGTTAACCTGTCAATAAGAAAATAAAAAAAATGTGACATACATTAAAGAAAATACGGTAAAGTGAAAAAAATGGTGTTATTCTGGTTAACGTAATCGACATTTTTTTCAAGATATCGAAATTTTAATAACAGCTATCGATGGAGCATCAAATTTGCAGTCGAACTGTATATATAACTCAATTTCGGTATTTTGGCGGTTACGTTAATTCATATTACAGGCGACGTTATATATCCCACCAAAAACATAAATGTGAAAATGAGAGCCAACTTAAATATTAAGTATACCGAATACCGAAAAAAGAATTGAGATCTAAATGGGTGCCAAGTTCAGTAGATAATCCTAAAATAAGATCTATTCGAACATACAATGTCTTATTTTTTCAACTACAACAATGTTTGCTATATATAAAAGTATAACTTCTTATGAAACTCGAATTATTTACACAAAACAGATAACTTACTTAGGATAAATTGATGCTCAAGACTTGACTTGGCTAGTTTTTACTAGCAAGCCAAACTTTTCGAAGAGTTAGATATTACCTACCTTAAAATATAGGAGTATAAACAGTTACTCACGTGTAACATAAAAGATAATAAGTTGATTAGCCAAACATCAGATCTTGTATGTCAACCAGCCAATAAACGCTTCCAATTTTAAAAACAAAAAAGAATCACTAGCGCATTGCCGACTCTCTACTGACTTGAGGACTCGTTGCGCTGTTATACCACTGAGTGCACAACAGCTTCTTGGAGCCAAAGGTGAGATATTTGCAGGATATCAGCGCTGACGCAGACCAGCAAAGACCCACACCTGCGAATTCCTACTACGCCCCTTTTGATCTACGTAACAATCTTATGTTCTATTTACATGTTGTGTACTTTAACTATAATAATATTTAAATAAGTTTTATTGATTCAATGTGTTAACTTAATATAAAACTTAAAACTAAACTTAATTGTAAAAACTTATTATTAATCTATAATTAGGTATTTACAACATGCACTTAAATGTGTAATATTAATACGAACTAAATAACTAAAATAAATATTTTGTACAAGCGGACGCGGCGATTCCCTTAGGTACCTGCGCGCACGACGGCCGGCCACCGGCCGCGAGCTCGCGCCCGCGCACCGCGCCCCGCGCCAGTACTCATGTCGCTTCCACGCAGAGTGCACGCCGCCCGTACGCAAATTACTTATAAACTCGCTACGCTATACGCTTACGCTGATATTTAATTATTGTGTTTTGTGTCTGTACTGCTTGTGACTTTCTTCTGTGTTCTTTCGAATTTTCTGTGGCTAAATAAACTTTCTCCTTCTTTTTTTGTACCGTGCTTGTGCAAAAAAGTGATTGCTGGAACATCAACGGTACGAAACAATAATTTCCACAACTCACCATAATTAGGCATATAATATTCCACCTCCAACGACGCCCGCTCCTCCACGTTGTCGAGCAACCGCAGAACTTCGTCGTTCGTCAGCCGCGCGGTGGAAATGCCGTTCACGCTGCAGATGCGGTCGCCCGGCGCGAGCCGGTCCGAGTCGTGAGCGACCGACTCCGAGGCGAAGCCGATTATGGACGGCACGATGCCGGGCTCTGAGCGACCTGGAAACAAAAATAACTGTAAGTAAGGTAGTTGATTTAGATTTAATTGTTATTCAAATCAATTTATTGATACAATACGTCGCACATGCATACATATTATGAAAATGAAAAATGATTTATTTGTTATCTTAAGTAGGTACTAAGTTTTGACATGTGTTGGTCCTTTTTTAAGTAAGAAATATCTGTGATAAGGGGCACCGCTTTTTCATATGTAGGTATCAAGTAGGTAGTACGATATTGTTAAGTTATTATAATCACTTTACTTATTCTAAAAATATGTTCAAGGAGTATGTTCGAGCATCAGACGATAGTTGCAGCGCCTTCACGTTATTTAATAGCAATGCGCCGCCGCCGCCGTGAGCGACTAGTATATTCATTAGGAAAAATACCTATTTCAAATTTGCATGTCACTTGTCATTACTTATTCATTCATCCTGTACCACTTGTCGAGGAATTACACATCTTTTTATAACCAAGGAGTTTTCCTCAAGAACCCGTATCTCACCCCTAAACATGGTCCTTTACCGAACCGGATACTGAGGAAAGTTGGAATACCTATTAATTATTGGAGGAATTACTGGCGAGATACCTACTTATTACTACTGTGGGAGACAAAGGATCTGCTGAAGAAGACCACCAGGACCTCGGAACCTAATAGTGTTGAGTGTGATAGGGAAAGATAGGATCCAGCACTCTGTTCAGGTAGTAAATAAGTATTATTTATTGTGGAAACTCCAGGTTAGTGAATACTTTTAAAGTTAAAATGTACCGTTAGTTAACCGTTAAGTCTATTTATTCGTGCAATAAGTTAGTTATATTAATTAATTGTGATATTTATCTAGTCAATTCTGAAAATGAACCAGTGCATATTTAATTGAAGTAGTTAAATGCAATTACATAACTAACTTTTGTCAACGCAAGGCTTGGTCGGTCGTTATAATTTACCGTTATTCGTGTAGGTACACTGTATTCACTTGAGATTCATGTAGTTTTAATATTTTATGACATTGTGGATTAATAAAATTTAGAACAGGAATAAGATAGGGATTTGAAAATGATAATAGTATTATGAATTGAATTGTTTAATTAATTTTTATACGAATGATAATTATTTTACAAATTTTCAAGCTTTGTTAGTAGGTACAATAGGAATAGTCAGTATACATGTTTATACAATTGTAATCGAATCAATTTGATATTTAGGTTTTATTCTTCATTATATTCGTTTTATTATTATATACAATTTTATTTACAAAGACTTATGAACTAGACTGTTTTAGCTTATTGACTAAACCGAAAACAAAGCGTAGGTAATCTTAATAATTAAATTATTTACAGTAATTTTACTTACCTACATCTATCAATTGTTTACATTCAAGGTCTACACCAGCTTCCCAGAATGAGTGATGAGAAGGAATTAATTCGCAAAAGAGGCAGTCACAAAGGACAATTAACTCTGTTTACTACATACCTAGGCACATTGAAGAAATCTGCATTAACTCAGGCTGACGCTAATCAATTGCAGTTGCGTATAGGTAAGATTGAGGCATTGTATGGACTTTATGATGATGTTCAAACGCAGCTAGAATGTATGACCGAGAACCTAAATGCGCTTATGGTAGACAGAGAGGAGTTTCAAAGTAGCTACTTCTCAGCCCTTTCGCGAGCCCAGGAGATACTGAGTGATTTTAATAAAGAAAGTGATGGTTTCGAGTCATGTAGCAAGCGTAGTTCAAACAATCATCGGCTGGTTAAACTCCCGACGATTTCGTTACCTAAGTATAGTGGATTATACGAGGAGTGGCTTGGTTTTCATGACACATTTACAAGTCTCATTCATTCAAACGACGAAATTGATAACATAAACAAATTCCACTATTTAAGAGCGTCGTTGGAGGGTTCTGCTGCCTTAGTCATTCACTCAATCGAATTCTCTGGGAGTAATTACGAGGTGGCATGGAAACTCTTATGTGAAAAGTTCAACAATAAAAGGTTATTGTTGCAAAATCATGTTTCTGCGTTATTTAACATTGAACCCATCACAAAAGAGTCATCAGTGCATTTAAAGCGGGTTATTGACGAAGTAAACAAAAACTTAAGGTGTTTAGAATCCCTAGGTGAGCCTGTCAAGCAATGGGACACACTTCTTATTCACATTATTAGTAACAAACTAGACACAAAAACATTTCGCGAGTGGGAAGAACACAAAGGAAGCCTAGATAAGAATGCACCTATTTCATTTGATAATTTTATCACTTTTATGCGTAATCGTGCAGACTTGATTGAAACTTTAGAGTTATCGTGCGCTCCTGTCGCCGGACAATCGAGTCAGCCGGCTAAAACAGCATCAAAACATAGGACTATGCTTTCTACACAAGCCACTCAGCACTGTGTCACTTCGCCGACTAAACTGTGTCCGAAATGTAATGGTGAGCATAGCTTGAATAACTGTTCACAGTTTCTCGCACTTAGCAATGTCGAGCGGCTTCATTTGCTGCCGAGTTATAAAGTATGTTTTAATTGCTTCCGTAGCGGTCATTATGCAAACCATTGCAAGAAGGCGGGTTGTAAAGTATGTAAGCGCAGGCACAATTCACTTATCCATGTTGCAGAGGTTAAGCAAAACACGGGATCAGATTATTCGTCCGAGCGGGCCGCCGTCAAGGTCAATACTGCGCCGGCGGCGGGCACGGCACCCGTAGTTGCATTATCAGCTAGCATTGCAACGCTGCATTCGCATGCATTAAAGCGGCAAGTGGTACTATTGTCCACTGCATTAATTAAAGTTTACGATCGAGATAATCGCGAGTATATTGCTCGAGCAGTTTTGGACAGTGGTAGCACTGCATGTATTATGACTCAGGGAATGTGTCGAAAGTTGAATTTACTAACCGAATGCGTAGATAAATCGGTTGTAGGCATAAACAACGCGGTATCCCCCGTAGGTGAGATGTGCCGAGTATCAATTAAATCGTTGAATGATACCTACTCGACTCATCTGCACTGTTTTGTTTTGCCATCAATAACTGACGTCATGCCCTCTCGTCAAATAGATCTCTCGAGATTAAGTATTCCGGCTGATCTTTGTTTAGCAGATCCTAACTTTCATACACCGTCTCCGATTGATTTTATCATTGGTGCTGATCTCTTTTGGGACTTGTTAGGATCGCAAAAAATAAAATTAGGTAACGGGCAGCCGATACTATGTGAGACTCGGCTCGGTTGGCTGGTCTCAGGCCCGATTAGCAGCGGTCAAGTATCGACTCCGTCGCGTACCATTATTTGTAATTTTATGAATGTCACTTCTAGTCCTAGTACTGAATTGCTTAAAAATGAGGTTCAAAACCAACTCCCGCGTTTTAGGCGGCTTGAAGAAGTCTGCTCTGAAAATCCTCATTATTCTCCCGAGGAGAAATTATGTCAAAAGCAATTCGTTGAAAACCTGACTAGGCTGGAAGACCGTTTCTGTGTACGTTTACCAGAAAAAGAAGACCCTAGTGTCTTAGGTGATTTTTATCGTGCTAAGCAGTGTTCTTTATCGTTAGAGCGTGAGAATGAAGTTAGATTTATGTCTCGAGATGAGATGACAGAGTATCAATCTTTAAACCACATGTCTGAATGTGAGGACGAGGTCGTTCGTGAGATCATCACTCATGACTTTTACGTAGATGATCTACTCACTGGTGGGGATGAGTTGCAACAAGTGCTGTCGATTAAAAACAAAGTCTCTTCTACTCTAACATCCGCTTGCATGAATTTGAGGAAATGGAAGTCAAATAAACCACAACTTGGAAATTACTCCGATTCCGCTCAGTCAAAATTGAATATTTTAGGAACCAAACCCAGTAAAACCTTGGGGCTTAGCTGGCAGCCAGATTTTGATCAATTGTGCTTCCCGGTAGGTAGTTGTTCGCTTGGCGGCAATACCAAAAGGGATCTGTTGTCAGCGATTGCACAAACATTTCACCTCAATGGTTTATTAACTCTTTACATCAATCTTATGAAAAGTCTCTGGATATACGAACAGATTCTAAATTCACTCAGATTTAAAGTTAAAGTTAAGTCGAATATTGTAGTGGCACCGACATTACCTGAAACTCGGGCTGAAGTAGTACTTCATGTAGATGTCACAAATAACGAGGTTAGGATCGACATATGTGAATTTATTGACTTTTCTCGGTTTTCAAACTTGTCGCGGATTATTAGTGCAGTCACTTATGCACTGCGGTTTGTGAACTTGTGTAGAAAGCAAGTACCGTCGACAGGCTACCTAAATGATTCGGAACTGAAAAACCGCATTGAATATTATTATTAAACCCTCCCAGAAGAGAGATTCATTTCCCGAATACAATTTACTTGCCGAATACGTTGTTGTTGGTTATACGGGACCTTTGACTTCTGCCAGTCGTCAGGGTCGTGGGTGTAGACTTGTACACGTGTATATTGCCATTTTCGTATGTTTCACCACTAAATCAGTACTAGACTTGGTGGGTGACTTGACCAACAATACCTATCTGTCAGCATTTTGGCGATTGCGTCGCTTTGTATCTAGACGAGGTTTACCATGTTATATTTATTTAGATAACGGGGCATCATCTGTAGGTTCATACAATAAATTATCATTTCTTAAGGGCAACTGTAGTTCGTTGGCTGAAGCTGCAGCTCACGAAAGGATTGACTTTCATGTTAGTCTTGCCTTATGCTTCACACTCAGGAGGTCTTTGGGAAACTGGGGTAAATCTACTAAATTTCATTTAGATAGAGTGCTGGTTGATTGTTATTTAAGTATCGATAAACTTAACACTGTTCTGGTCCAAATTGAAGCGGTGTTGAAATCTCGATCACTTACTTCCATATCGTCACATCCAGAAGATTTGCTGCCGCTTACTCCGGGGCACTTCCTCATCGGGCGTCCTATAACCTCACTGCCAGTTCAAGACCTCAGAGACCGCTCCTTCAATTACCTGAACCGCTATCAGCGGATCGAACATCTCCGACAACATTGGTGGACCAAATGGAGCCAGAAGTACGTGTTGGAACTTCAAGTCAGAACCAAATGGCGCACGCATCACGAAGCGTTGAAGCTGGACGCTCTGGTTCTTCTAAAGCAGAACAAGCTTCCCCATTTGAAGTGGAAGATGGATTACGTCGCTGCCATCGACCCTGGAGCTGATGGCATTACCAGAGTTGCAGACGTCAGGACCACGACTGGATTGATCCATCGGTCTGTCACCAAATTCTGTCCGCTCCCTGTGTTAGACAAATCTGGTTGAAAGAGAGCTTTCAACGCCCGGGGGCATGTTCGAGCATCAGACGATAGTTGCAGCGCCTTCACGTTATTTAATAGCAATGCGCCGCCGCCGCCGTGAGCGACTAGTATATTCATTAGGAAAAATACCTATTTCAAATTTGCATGTCACTTGTCATTACTTATTCATTCATCCTGTACCACTTGTCGAGGAATTACACATCTTTTTATAACCAAGGAGTTTTCCTCAAGAACCCGTATCTCACCCCTAAACAGAGTACTCAATTTACATAAAGTTATAGTCCAGAACAATTTAACAGTTTAAGGAGTCTGTAATTGACGGTGGGTATAATTTATAGGTAAGACTTCGATGAAATCGGCTTATTCCTAGATAAAGATAGAAGCTTACTTCTATCTTTATCTAGGAATATCTATCTATATCTTTATCTATGAACTTTATTTTTTGTGTGCAATTACCTTAGTAATTGCACACAAAAAATAAAGTTCATACGTATTTAAAGTACTTATACGAAAATGCCACAGGTCCCAGTAAGGTTGCTAACTTTTTTTGGAGGAGATATACCTAGTATTTTCCAGAAAAAACCGACAAAAATATAGTACAATGCAAAAACATATAGTATTTGGGTACCGTACTTGGCTGGGCAATGCTGCTATTTAGTAAAATTTAATTGAAACCTGGGCAATTTGAAGCACTTCGTAAGGACCCCCAAAATATAGTATTTTTACGTACTATATATTTCTTCAAAAGCCCGCCCACCTGCTGCCATAGCATACAACTACCAGAACGGCGTACTTACGTGCCCGCAATGTGCACAGAATTTCGCCGCAAAGATAGGCTACATAAGCCATCTTCAAAGTCAAAGTGATTTATTCTTCAATTTATACATGTCGATAAACTACCACCGGTTCGGAAAGAAAACCTCTGCCTCAGCAAGAACCGGCGTAAAAAACTCGGCGAGGTGTCATTTTTTCAAAACAGTATACAAATATCATTTCAGGATCAGTCTTATAAAATTTTAAAATTACATTGCTACAGTAGAAAGCCTATTTATTTTGCAATATATTTCTACTGCAGGATTTTATCGCTACCAAATATCCCTATCCATGATGTAATCGTTTATCTTATAATATGCTTTTGAAATAAGTGTCTGTTTTACGACAGATTTGAATTTAGAGTCAGCAAGTTCGGTAATGTGTTCTTCGAGCGCACGGGCGCCAAAACACTAGGATAGGAGTCGGAGTGGTCGCCATGGCCGAAAACGGTCGGACAGATCATCATCATCATCATTTCTTCAACAGTATATAGTACAAAAAGTCAAAATATAGTACAATACTATATAATATAGTACGGTTGACAACCCTAGGTCCCACAGCAAGGCCTGCATTGCGGAAAAACGGGTCAATATTTGATGTAATACTATATTATTTATTTCAATAAAGAATTGAAAGACGATCGACATGAAATTGAACAAACCATTTCTACGTTTATAACAATCATAACTATATTTAACAGCAGAGCCTCAGTCTAGTTGAACCTAAATGAGAAAAGCCTATTAAAAAGGTGTATTCTGCCCTCGTTAACTGAACTTAACATTATTTATTACAGGTTTGCGAATTGTTGGAGCCAAGGGAAACAACGAAGCGACTACTGAAAGCGTTGTGTATCCCTAGGGATACAACGTCCTACCTACCCCACCCACCAAACCGTAGTTTACGGTACGGTACGGTTTGGTTAGCGGGCACGTGGGTGGGAGTAGGTAATTGTATAAATTAGTTAGTATCCTATCCTACTAATATTGTAAACGTGAAAGTTTGGATGGATAGATGGATGTACGTTACACTTAATTTCAAAAACTACTGGACGAATTTATATGAAACATTCCAGTTATGTACATTATATATCAGAATAAACTCAAACTCAAAATGATCTTTATTCAAGTAGGCCTAGTAACAAGCACTTTCAAATCGTCAGTTAATTTTTTAGAGTAATTTTTAAACATAAAGAATAAAATATATATGATAAAAAAATTGTATAAAAAATACTAGTAGAATATTTCTAGAAAAACAATCTAATGTCAAAAAACAAAATATTACGAAAATAATAGATTAAAAATTCAGTCAAAATTAGTTCCATGGAGTTTTATCATTCATGTAGTCTTGTGTGCTATAATAAGCTTTCGAGATAAGTTTACGCTTCACATAGTTCTTGAATTTATTAATAGATAACTCAGTTAAGTTTCCTGGAAGTTTGTTATAAAACCTTACACAATTACCCATGAACGATTTTTTAATTTTTTGGAGCCGAGTGGTGGGCACCGTGAGCTTATGCTTATTTCTAGTATTAATATTATGTATGTCACAGTTTTTCCTAAAATTGGCAATGTTTTTATGTACATACAGAGGGTTTTCATAGATATATTGACAATGTAATATAAAGTGAGCCTCTATGGTTCAATTTATATATCGCCCGAAGGGTCATTCTACGACTTCCGTGATTTTTGCATTTCCGTGTTCAAAAATATTCCTGTATTAAACAGTGTAGAAATAAAAATTCTGAAAAAATAGCTCATGATCTTCTTTATGCATCACCGAAATCAACTTCATTATTTAAATTACAGTCTAGGAATAAAAAAATAAAAAGTTGAGTATATTTCATTACCAGAACCTGTTCCCATGACTTATTTTAGATAAAAAATTATGAATATAAAAAAGCGTCTGTAGAACAGCTATAAAGAATACATTCCACAATACATACATTCGTAAGCAACCGATAAAGTTAAAATATTAATATAAAATAATTCAATAATGCACATAATAAACACATGCAAAGACTGTCACCGTAAAAAAATCATTACCGTACACGAAACTAGACACTTTGATAGTACCGACAAAATCGTTTGATCTCGCGGCCTAACACCGTCCGACGCCTGCCCCTGCGGCTCCGTCTTTAGTGCGATGCCGAGCCGAAGAGACGAGCGTTTCGTTTTCCGACAAAAATACATCGAAGGCGTTATACGAGAGTGTGGTCAGTTTTCATCATCATTACCGTGTAGCCCTTTTATTAGTAAGTATAATCTACTGTATTTTGTTAATATGTTGGTGAATTTAGAAAGGTAAAATGCTATGCCATGTGATAATTCTACTGAATAATGATAAGTAATAGATGACCTATTCCGCTTTATGTACCAAATATTCATTACCAGGACCATCATTACCGTAGTTTACCGCAGCTCTTTACAGGTCACGGTAATGATGTTGCAGTCACGGTAGTGAATATTTTTAATGTATGTGTTTCTTGAATATCGCATATTTCTTCATATGCAATTTTCTATCTATCTAAATTAGCTTACATATTTAACATATACCCTGGTGGTTATTCATGACAAACTACGAAAAGAAATCTGAGAAATGGATGCAAACGGTATTGGTTTTCATTTTCACAGTGATAAATAATCCTATTTTTGTGAGAGACAGATAGGTTTTAGGGTCAAATTTGCTTAAGCATGTGCATATAAACATAAAGATAAAGATAAAGATAAAATCATTTATTTGTCCAACATAGGTTACAGGATGTTACAGAATTATGATCAGTTTCACTATGTGGCGCCTTACGGCTTACAAATTGTTGAGCATGCATGTCAAAGTCACTATCATTTATAAATTCATTTATGGTATAATAACTTCTATGAGCTAGAGCATTTTTTAAAGCTTTTTTAAATGTATGTAGTGTATCTATTGAATTTAAACATTTTGGTAATTTATTGAATATCTTCGGAGCCATTCCGACTACATTTTTTTGGAATAACGTTGTTTTGGGTATACTTGGGTTGTTAATTCTATGACGTAAACGGGTGCTCTTAAAGTTTAAAAATAAATGGGAGTTACATTTCACGAAGACACACATTTCATAAATATACAAACTAGGAAGAGTTAGTATCTTAAGTTTTTGAAAATGGGGCTTACAAGATTCCAAGGAACTGATACCACATAAAGATCTTAGACATCTTTTCTGCGCTCGAAACGCAGTTTCTCGATCTGTCGAGTTCCCCCAGAATATTATACCGTATCTTAACGTTGAAGTTACAAAAGCATGGTATGCGGTAAGCACTGCAGGTAGGTTAACTTTTTTTCTTAGATTATATAATGCATAGGAGAATTGATTTAGTTTCTTACATATAGAGTCAATTTGATATTTCCATGTCAGCTTATGATCTACATTTAATCCTAAAAACTTTGTTATGTCAGTGTCTTCAATTTTTTGTCTTCTATAAGCTACTGTAAGATTAGGCACGTAATTAGTTCTTTGCTGAAATGTCATGAGTTTTGTTTTACTTAAATTAATTTTCAAATTATTTTTTGTTAACCATTCTATAATTGTATTTAATGTCTTGTTAATGTCAGTTTCATAAGATTGCAAATTTTTCCCAGAGAAGATTACAGTACTATCGTCGGCAAAGAGAACCATGGGGTGGTCAATTGTGTTAGGCATGTCATTTATATAGATGAGAAACAGCAGAGGCCCCAGAACACTCCCCTGTGGTACGCCATAACGGATTTCTCGTACATCCGATGAGTAGATCTGTTCCGTTTTTGTCTTGAGACATATTTTACTTATTTGAGTTGTTTGTCTTCTGTCGCTTAAATATGATCTAATTAGAGCATGGATATTACCACGTATTCCGTAGCGATACAGCTTATCTAAAAGTATTCTATGGTCAACATAGTCAAAGGCCTTTGACATGTCCATATACAACGCAGAGACTGGGATCCTTTTATCCATATTATTTAGAACAGTTTCTATTAAGTCATAGATAGCCATGTTAATCGTCATGTTTTTACGGAATCCTTTTTGCTCCTTTACAAACAAATTATTGTGTTCAAAGTAGCCAGATACACTATTATAAATATACTTTTCTATAACTTTTGAGAAGATTGGAATAAGCGCTATCGGTCTGTAATTATTCATGTCTTCTTTGCTATGTTTTTTATGTAGAGGTTTTATAATGGTTACTTTTAATTTTTCTGGAAAACTTCCACACATAATGCACAAATTTACGATATGACTTAGTAAAGGTGAAATTATATGAGATACTTTTTTAACTATATATGTACTTACGCCATCATACCCAGTGCTGTTTGTATTCCTCAGGCCATTTATTATTTTAATAATATCATCAGAAGTAGTAGGTTTCATGAAAATAGAATTAAGTGAATTAAATGTCAAATTGTTGTTTAAATAGATATTAGAATTGGAATTATTATTAACTATATTAATTGGTTGAATTTGGTCAATAAAATGATTGTTGAATTCTTGCGCAATATTTTTTGGATTAGTAGTGTGGATATTATTATTTGAAAATATTTTTGAAATATAATGTCTTGGTTGATTTGTCTTAGAACTGTTAATTATTTTCCATGTTGCCTTAGACTTATTTTGCGCATTTTTAATAAAATAATTGTTTTGAGATTTTTGTGTTAGATTAATAATTTTTTTGAGTCGTTTCGAGTACTTTTTGAAGTATTCTTTATCTCCTTGTGTAGGAGATAAACGACACTTCCATAGCAAATATCTCTTTCGCCTACAGCACTGCTTTATACCTTTGGAGATCCATGCAGGTTTTTTAATGGACGATATTTTACATCTTTGGTATGGGAAGCATAGATTATAAAATAATTCGAATAGATCCGAGAAGTTGTCGTAAGCTTCATTAGAATCAACAGATAAGTAAACTTCATTAAAATTTAGATTTTGCAAACACTCAATGAACTTATCAATATTTTCTTGGCTTAGGTCTCTTTTTCTTACGTACCAGTGAGTCAGAACATTTGTCCTCTTCACTGGACAAGTTAAAACTTGTGCTGTGTGATCGGAGAGTGCTAATTCAATTACTTCAGCTTTGCCTCCTCTAACATTATGTATGATATTGTCTATGCATGTTTTGCTACATAAACGGGTCGGCTCTAATATGCTAAGTCTTAAGTTATAACTGTGTACTAAATTCTTAAATTCTACTGAAACTGCGGTTCTTCTGAGTATGTCAATATTGAAATCACCACTAATGATTACTTTCTTATTTGTGTAACATAATTTATTTAGAATTTTACTTAACTTATCGAAAAAATTTCTTATGCTTACTTTGTCATTTTTAGGAACTCTGTAAATAGTAATGATTATGATTTTGTGATCTGTCAGTTCAATTGCACAGCATTCAATTGTATGTGGTATAGAAAGTTCTGCAATCTCTGGTAGAATATTAAATTTATGAATGTTTCTCACTAATATGCATGATCCACCATCTCTACTTTTTCTGCAGAAATAAGCAGCTAGGCTATAATTGACTATCATTAATTGCATTTCGTCATTAATTTTCATATTGTGTTCTGTGATGCAGATAACGTCAATAGGCTTTTCAATGTTCATAAAACTTTGTAAATGGACACTTAATGCATCAGCCTTATTTATTAAGCCATTTATATTTTGGTGTAAAACTGATAAATATTTGTAAGAAATATTATCTTCCTCGGTGGTTGAATAAAGTTGCATACTAGGTTCACTAGGTATGTTATCTATAAAAAAGTACCTTTATTATAAAAAGATTCGTTAACACTCTTTAACATATTATTTATACATTTGGCGAGTTTATATTTGCCTCTAGAATTGAGTTCGTTCCCATTCATTTCATAGTCAAAATGTCCTAAATAAATACTGTTTGGTTGAAGCCAAACATGAGAGCAATTTTTTGTAAACTTCTCATGTAATCCATAGTTAATTTTCTCGACATAACTGTTGTATTGGTCGGCGTATCTATTTATGCTATACGGTATGTTACAAAATATTACATTGGTGTGAGTGGCGTTTTTAGCAGTATCTTCTAAGATATTGAGAACCTTATTTATAGGATTAATATTGTAGTCACTCCCACCACACATTACAACTAAACAATCACTTTTTGTAAAGTCAGCAATTTTTTCTTTAACTCCTTGTAGAACTCGTTCAGTTGTTCCGTATTTTATAATGTCTGCTGTAAAATCGTAGTCATTTCTTCTTATTTTTGATAAAGGTAGTAACAACTCAGCACCATGAAAATCAGACAGAAGGAGTAGCTTTGGCTTATGGGTTCTAGTTTGTTTATGTTCAGCTCCATCCATATGGTCTTCAGGAGCATTTTCTCGGGTACTCTCTTTGTCATGGTACAGAGACAGGTCTATAGATGAGGCTGAGTCGTGAGTTTCCAGGGGCACATTCTTACTGATTTGTTTTTGTAACTGTTGAGCAGTTCTTTGCAGAAGTTTTGTTGATTGTTGTATTCGTGTAAGGGTCACATTTTTATTATTAAGAGTAGCTGATTTACGTTTCATTTCTATATTTGTTTTGAGGGTTTTGCTGAGTTTAATTTGTAGTTGTTTATTTATCTTTTCCATTTTTTGGATTTCATTTTCCAGGATTTTTATTTTCTTGCCTGCCTCTGATAGTTTAATTTCTAAATCTGAATTGCGCATTGGTGAGTTAAAACCATAGACCTTAGATGGTGTTGAAGTTTTAGTTTTATCTTCATTTAATAATGTAGTATATATATTAATTTTCTTCTTTAGGTCATCAGTCTGTCTCTTCAAATCGGTATTTTCCGTATTCAACTTAACAATCTCGGCATGAGCGCTAGACAATTCGATATTAAGTTCTTCAATTTGCATCTTCTGTTCTATTATTTGCGAGTTTTCCATATGTGATACATTTGGCAAGCTTCTACGTGAGCTACTGTCGTCAATTAATGTAGAGCTCATAATTTCTACACTATTCAAGGTGCTAGATAAACTTTCACACGATGGGGTTTTACGTAAAATACGTTTTCTTTGCGTTATGTTATCCTTAGAGCTACTTTGTACTTCACTAGAATCTTGAATTGGAGTTATTGTTGGGTTTTTCCCCGGTTCTGTACAGTTTTGACACGTCCATGTTTGCTTGCTTTCTTTATTAATTTTATTATATGTTTTTAAATTCATTTTCAGACATAATAAGTCGTAAAAATGATTACATAGCGAACATTTCAAATAGTCTGCAGTCTTTATGGCCTTTTTGCATTTATAGCAAGTATTGTATTTAATGGGCTTGTTCGACTTCGTCGGAGTCATTCTAATCGATTCTGAACAGGTATTGGAACGCACCCTACGAGCATCTGTCATAAGTGTCAAGTGTCAAACAGACAGTCAGCCGCTATTGTGATTTAAATCAGCTGTTCATGCGGTAGATCGTAGTTATTTTCAAAAGTTTAGATCGTTATTTGGATTTACGTATGTGTGCGTCACTTTGAGATCGTGTACAGTGAAAATAGTTTTGGTTTTTCTACAAATAACTCACAGTTTACAATGGTGACAATGTTGGTGCACGACGTTGAGGTTATGTTCTCCACGATAACAACTTATTTACTTGTAAATAGTACAGTTTATGTCGGAAATATATTAAAATAGTAGCAGCGATTATTTATACTTCTGGTTCGTTTGACAGCTGTCAACGTTCTCGACAACGAACAAAAAAGTTAGTTTTTTATTCCTAATAAATTTAAGTATGTATTTATTATATAAGTAAGTTTATCCGTTGTCTAGTACCCATAGTACATGCTTTGCCTAGTTTGGGACTAGATCAATTGGTGTGAATTGTCCCACGATATTTATTTATTTATATATATACATGTGTTTTTGCCGTGCCCTCTGCAGATCGGTATCGATGCAGTCGACTTTACGGCAATAAAGTTTGCGGTTAAATAATTTAAATAATAATATCACACATTCAATAAGTCGATATTGCATGTTTTTTTTTTACCATACCCAGTAATGGTATCATCTTGTGAATGCCGCTATGTTATAACGATAAACAGTAAGAGATTCTTGTACCAATTAGACTTTAACGTCATTCGAATTCGTTGTAACCCAGGATTTCATTGGGTATGTTTTCATTATTTCAGTTCATCATGGGGCAACCTAAAAAGTCTAAAGAAGCCATTTTAGCTCGACGACGTTTAGCTAAACGCAAACGATACGCTGCTCTTAAATATAATGAATCATTATACGAAATAGAAGCGATATTTGTAAAGAAAAGTGGAAAAAAAGATTGTAGGAATCAAAGACTTGACATCGCGGGCGCAGAGAGAAAGGCGTAGAAAATGAAAAATTAATAGAAAATAGTCCTTAGAACGAAATACTGAGCAAAAACAACATTTAATTGTTGAAGTAAACAGAAGACTGAAGTAGAAAAATAAAAAAAAGAACATATGGCTAAATCTTTTAACTGTTCGAGTTTTTTGTATTACCCGCTTTTGGGTGTTATCGTCTGTAATAAAACGGGTAGTCGAAAACCTTGTAGCTCTGCATAAGAAGAGGGTTTCTACACGCTTTGGCCCGAGTTTTCATCACTAAGAAAGCTGAAATACGCCAAAAATTTAAGTTTACGCCATTTAAACTAATTAAGTTTAAATATTCATTAAAGAAATTAAAAACTGATCTCAAAAAACATATAATTATCTTATTTTAATGTAAACCTAAACAGTTCAAACAATAAAACTTTTTAAGTAGTAGCAACCTGTCATATTATTTTACTTTTAAGCTCGCTCGAGAAAAAATATATGAAAAAGTAATCATTACCGTGACCTAAAAATCACCCCCGGTTCCTTTAATCTCATTACCAGCACCTTATATTTCATTACCGTGAAGACCTTTCATTACCGTAGCCTGCCGTGATTTTTGGGATTTAATAACTTTAATATAAACGACCGAAAATGTGTGCCTTTGCTTGTTTCTTAAGTATGTATGTCACTGTTATAGATTTTCATTTTTACTTAGCAAATAAATACAATTTCAAAAAATACGAAAAAATTAATTAAAATTTCGCAAAGTCGTAGAATGACCGCGAATAGCCCGTTTCTGCAAAACAAAAATCGAATGAATCTCTTAAGCACTGCCCCACAATAAAATACCATATGACATAATGCTATGGAAGTAGCTGAAATATACTAATCGAGCTGTTTTCACGTCTGTTAATTGACGGATCTTGCTCACTGCAAATGCTGCAGAACTCAGTCTATTCGAGAGATTAGCAATATGGGGACCCCATTGGAGCTTAGAATCTAGCGTTAAACCAAGAAAAACTGTAGGTACTATCAACTAGTTCCAATTCTTCATCCTTCACAAAGACACTCCCTTGCTCGTGCCCAACGGTACTGGGTGAAAATCAGCGCTGTAGGTGTCTGACACCTCAGCATAATGCTGAGCCAGTGTCCGGTTCACTGCCGCAGAGACACACTTTGTTTCATGTTTTATATGTTTCTCTTGTTTACTTTATGTATAATAAATATGTGTGTCCTGTGTGTTTGTGAATAAATGTATTTTCTTTCTTCTTTCTTTCTAACGTGATTCGTGACAAATTTAATACATTTAGTCTTTTTCTCATTTAACAATAAATAGGACAATTTGTATCAAATTTCATTCCTTTTAGGTTCGAAAAAGGGGATGAAACTTTGTATGGAGCTTTGTATTGCTCGTTGCAATCAATGCACCCAATTCTGGGTTTTAAGTGTCGAAAAATAGGCAGTATAATAGCGTAAACAATTCGACTTATATGCAGAACTTGACGTATGAAACACAAGTCAACATTTAAATATCTTAAAGCCAAAATGACTCAAGTCCATCTGAATATTTACGCCATCCCAGTAAATAATACTTTAGTGATTAGTTAGATAATCGTGTACGAAACAAAATAGGGATCTTGCGCAAAATTCCAAAATATTCTGACCTCTCAACCCCTAATAGTTGTTTGAAGAAGCAGATGAAATAGGTTGGACAGTTCAGACGTTGTCAACATTGACTGACCAGCATAATAACATTGACAGATAACAATAGTTGTTATGAATTAAGGGGTCAACTAAAATGGATAAAGTTAAGTTATAATCAAAGAGTACTTAGAGATATGTCGAGGAAGCGCAAGCCGCGCAAGAGTCAGTGTGGTACTGCAGAACTGGTTGGTTCCGGTCTGCGGGTTGCCACACCGAGCAAGGCGCTATATGTATCGCGCCTGCATCACACCGCCACGGCTGATGATGTGGTGGAGTACGTTCGCCAGAAGACCGGTTTCGCGCTGAGGGTGTTCCAGCTGCGTTCGCGCCACTATGTGCACTTCAGCTCGTTTGTGGTGCGCGTGCCGCGGCCGCTGCAGGAGACCATCGCGTGTGCTGACTTCTGGCCGAAGGGTGTCGTGTTTCGACAGTTCCGGGGCAATCTGCCGAATCCTACACCAGAGATGACGATGCAACGGGGCCACGCCGTTTTGTCGCCAAAATAGTGTTTGTTTAGTTTCGTTTCATGACGCATTGGTTTTTTTACTGTAATGTCATGTTAACATGTTTTTAATAAATAAATAAAATAAATAAAATATATAGAGATCAAAATGTCAGTCAAGGAAATGCATGCCGAACACCATCTAGTGGATCGTTTCAAAAACAGCCCAAGCGTTAGCTATTATAGAGTATTTGAAAACTTAGAAGTGATAATTTTACTTTTGACAGCGAGGGTGCAAAACAAAACGGTGCCCAACTATGGCCAAAACAAAACAATAGCCAGACAAAATATGAATAAAATGAAACTTCTGATAAATATTGTCATGTCAAAATGACAATATTTATCAATATTATCATGTGGCCGTCCGTGGCTTCAGTGGCACGAGTTTTCGTCCGCGTCCACAGCCGTCTTTAGCTCTCAAAGGGTTAAAAGGATATTGGGAAATCCATTTTTTTAAATAATATATCTTTATTACTTACATAATGTGTATAAGTTTAAAAAAATCCGTTGAGTACTTTAGATAAAAGAAAATGAAAACGAATTTTCATTTTTATTAATATTCTCAAAAACCTGCAGCATTTCAGGATATAGGTATCCTGAAATGCTGCAGATGTAAGATATTATTTTACAAAATAAAATAGGTTGTATTTTGTAAAATAATATCTTACATCTGGACTAATAAATTAGCAAAACTGCAATCGATTTGGCTTCTGGGGCCGATGCCCCATACAAACACGGCTATACCCTTTATGCACTTAACTTTCATTAAGAAATAACATTTCATAACTTTACATTCTGAATGATAAAAGTAGCCCCTTTGTTTTATTAATGACGATTTACTGTACATATTCGTCCTTTATCTATTTAAATTAAATAAATAAAAAATAAATATTAGGTGACAATCTTACACAAATCGATCTAGATCCCGTAGTAAGCTCAATAAGGCTTGTATTATGGGTACTATACGACGATATATTTAATAGATATAAATACTGTCACACATAAAAAAACATCCATGATTTAGAAACAAATATTCATGATCACACAAATACACTCAAGAGCAAACGTTTTGGGTACAGTTTGTACTGAAATTCTATACAAAGTGTACCCGAAACTTTTGCTCTTGAGTGTATTTGCCCTTACCGGGATTCGAACCCAGGACCTTTATAGCGTATCATTTATTGCATCCATAGTTGTACAGAAATCTCATAATATGTACAGTTAAATATGGGCCTTTCATAAATAATAATTTATTTAAGAGATAAATGAAAACTCATACAATAATCTACTTATACTAAACTAAGGATAAAGTAAACTAAAAACGAAATAAAATATTTACAAATAAAAAATTGGTTCAAGCTCGGAACCCGGGGGCAGGGGTGCCCAGGGCCCTATTTCACCAACATGACAATTGTCACCTGACAACGACAATTCTCCGTACATTGCTGGTTCCACAAGTAGCCTTGCGACCACCTTAACTTAGAACAAGCAATGTATGGCGGATTGTCAGTGACAGGTGACAATTGTCAAGTTGGTGAAATAGGAGCTAGAAGGCTGGCAGCATTGCCGCGCTGCCCTGCTAGCACAACTTGACTCTCTACTCTACTCGCGCGCGTGATAGACTATCTGTCACTTTTTGACAGCATTAATCAGAAAGTGACGGACAGTCTATCTCGCGCGCGAGTAGAGTCGAGAGTCAAGTTATGCTAGCAGGGCTGGATGACGATACTGACGCGCTGTGTATATTTAAAACATTTATGAGTAACTTTCGCACAATGTAACGAACTACACAGTAGTCGGATAAAGTTCTTTATAATTCCATAGTCACTTCTAAACTAAAACAATTTTATCCATTAACGGTCCAACTTTGAAATCACCTATAAACTATACAATGTCACCCTCAATTATAACTCACAATGTAAGCTCGCTAAAGGCTTGGCCGTAAAATATTCCGAATTATGCTTAACGCCCGGCCAATATCACTATCATCTAAATGAGCTTTCAAAGGAAAGTGCCGTTTCATACTTTACGAGCCATTTCTATACTTTTATGACGGTTGGAAGTACTCAAGTTTTATAGACGTGTTAGCTCTCTACTGAGTAGCATACTTTTATGAGTGAGCGATCTCGAAATATTTAAGGATATTTTGCAGGGTTAAGGAGCTATTAACCCTATTTGGTGCGTGAGGGTGTAAGTGTTTATGGCATTTATCCTTGTTATAGATTCTAATAAACAGGCTTGCTGTTGCTCTTGCCACTTGGACTAAAGTTGGCTCTCGCACACTCCTAAGGAGTCGATACGGCTGATCGCGCTAGAAACGAAAGAGCACGTCCTATGCGGTTGCTCTTTCGCAAACCGAAGTTGGACTGAGTAGCCTCTGAACGTATAGGTATTTGGTACTATTATCAAATCAAATCAAATCAAATCGTTTATTTGACAACTTAGAGTTAGGTTACAAATGTGGTTGAGGCCTCCTAGTAGGTTTTATGCACCTGTATCAGGAGGTCTCGCTCTTCTCGTTACATAATGAATTACACCGTGTCTTACGCAGTGTCTAGGCTAAAACGATTTTGTAACCTGTGTCTAGGCTAAAACGCGTGTGCGTGTGTGTGTGTGTGCGTGTGCGTGTGCGTGTACACGCGCGTGTGTGTGTGCGCGTGTGCGTGTGCGTGTGCGTGTGCGTGTGCGTGTGTGTGTGTGTGTGTGTGTGAGAGAGAGGCTATACAGAATTAGGTGTAAGTATTTATATTGTAGACATGTACCTAATTGTATTACAATGAAACCACCCACGCTTAAAATGTAAATTACACTCGGGAGCAAAAAAAGAACACATTTTATTGAATTTTTAAAAAGTGCCAAGTGTAGCGGCCAGTTAATTTAATGCCGATATGTAATTCATTGTAATTAGGGCTTCCAATCCCGGGCATTATTATTACTACAATACCACGGGATCGGAAGTCCTGCTTGTAATGTCTTCTCACGACATATTATGTTAGGGTTTACACAAAAGCCTTTCTTTCTATTACCAATTCTTCACAAACGCAGTTCTTCACAACAGCAAGTGACTATATACATTTTCGGTTTTAAATATGTAATGTCTATTCGAATACGTCACCGTTACGTACAGTGATGGGTGTACGAATACGTAGGTACATAAATAAGGACATAAATATCTTTATCTACACACATACTATAAACCCGCTAAAATGCGTTTGGCAGTAATGACCAGCATTATATCAATAAGGGCCTTATCACACTTGCGATTTGCAAGCGATTTGAAAGCGAAGCGTGCGCGCGGCGTGTTCGTCGCGTGCCCGCAACCAATTCGCCGCGATTACGCCGCGACCGCGTGACGAATACGCCGCGACTGCGCAGCGAGTTCGCCGCGTCAACAGTTGAGATTTACTGACGACTGCGCTGCGTATTCGTTACGCAATCGCGGCAAAATCGCGACGCACTTGCGGCGAATTGGTTAGGGGCACGCGACGAACACGCCGCGCGTACGCTTCGCTTTCAAATCGCTTGTAAATCGCAAGTGTGATAAGGCCCTAAGAAAGATTAATAAAAATAATTAACTTGTCTCGTGGCGATTGGCGTGTGGGTGTGCCCTGCTTTCGCGCAATATAATACTAGGTACTGCGCAAATTTAAAACTGACAACAGGTATACTGAGAAGTAAGGAAATCATACAAAGAAGAAGCATTTTTTTCCCTTTTTTTTGGTACCTTGGTACCTAATTCCGAAACTTGGTGTAGGCAATAGTTTAACGAAAGCGACTGTCATGTAACCTTCCACTACCAACATAGAGGGAAAACTTGAACTGGTTGAGATGACTATGTATTCGCACCACCAATGTATTCGCATTAGAATCTAATATTAAATTAAGAACCTCGCTTTCTAAGCTGACTGTCCAATATGATTATGTCGCAGACTGTACTTCACTTCATTACTCATTACCGCTTCTGCCAGCAATGTTACAGTGCATACATACACTTTCAAGCAGTAAATCAACTTCAAGGGCGTAGACACCACATAAAATAACCAATAATGATGAATTTTGTCAAAGGATTAAAAATATTGTCAAAAGGAGAAAAAAGTAAAGCAGGGGATTAAATAATCACAAAGTTATAAGTGTGCAAAGTTCTAAGAGGGGTTGTCATTTACTACTGACGCTCGATGGTCGTGACGTCACGATCCCCGAGTGTATTATCTGTCTAACAAGCAATACTAAAACGGTTGTAGTTCCGTAAGTTTTTGAGATATCTGTATGGGATTTTCGTCACTAGGCATATTTTTTTGCCTTCTTTCTTTTGGAGTAATAATAAATTTTGAGTCCACACCCTTTGTGACATAGACAAAAATACAAAAAAATACAAAAAAAAATATTTGCGTAAAATGTACATAATTTATGATTTAAGTGTTGGGAGACACCGCTCTTCCTTAAATTATACACTGTTTTTAAGAAATGAGATGAGAAGACAGAAACCACGATTATATTTGCCTTCACAGGGGAAATGAACGCATACACATATATTTGTTTATCCGTTCGTGAGATAAAAATGTATTGTTGCGTCCTTGGTAGTGTGTTAGATTGCGAGAACTTTCAATGACTGGGTTGAAAGTGAACGACTTGCATTTATATATTGCTACCAATACGGGGAGTCCCGAAATAATCATAAGATCGGCAACGGGAGTAATTTTTTTATGTATAATGCACGGTATCGGTACAATACAGTCAGTCTATACCCGATCATCGTGTTTCATTCACGCGCCTACCCACCTAACACTGGCGACGAGGATGGGGTATAACACTTTAATGTTGTAACAAGCATAAATAGGCTTTGGCCTTCACTTACTATCAGGCAAGCATATGTTAGCCTAACTATACCCGGCCCGGGGAACCTTGATCCCTATGACAGCTGTCATCTCAGTACAATTTATAACCTTAAAACGTAAAATTGTACTGAGATGACAGCTGTCATAGAGATCAAGGTTCCCCGGGCCGGGTATAAGTTAGCTTCATTATCTGAAGTTACGCGCGTAGTTTCACACGATTTTGTATTGTTGAGTTGGATTACTGCTATGTATACTATGTGGCTTTGTAGCGAGCGTGTAGCCTGAATAACTCGCTTGTGCGCCTTAAGTGTGTCAAGGGAATATCTGCTTAGACTCAAACTAATATCACTACGAAGCTAGTAATATAGTGGCAGTGCCTAATTACTAGATTTACGCGAGTGCCTTGCCAAACGAACGAAAATACGGTTACCAATACGTAATACTTCCTGTGTGTTGGTTTAGTACTTGGTGGGCAAGTAAGTAGTCCAGGCAATGAACTGACAACTTGTATGGAAAAAATGTCAAATTTGGAAATAATTTATAAT
>OW028680.1:23437500-23447442 GCA_932294315.1 Epinotia nisella | reverse complement strand
GGGGGGGGGGGGGGGGGGGGGTTTTCACACCAAACGTGAGAAATGACGGGTTAGTACATAGTGTAGGTACATAACTACTATATTAAAACGAAAAATTACTAAAAAGTGTTCCAATAATCCAAGAGATGGCGCTTATCACTCAAAAATTCATTCTGGAACGCGCTGTTAAGATTTTTCCAGTGGTGGCGTATCTATACCCAGTGACTCTGGGTGGGTGGGTTGGGTAAAAAACAAAAAAAAAACCTGCCACGTCTAAACGCGAAGCGGAAATGAGGTGGGTAAATTAAAACCACATGTTAATTAATTGGCATTTATTGCCGCTTACTTATTTATATACCTATTGTGGGTACGTATTAAGCCGTGTAATTTATGAATGGAATGCCTAATACTCTAAGTACCTAGTGAAGTGATGCACGTGTTCAAGGCAACAATAACAATAGACAATAGCATGACGGCCGGCCGTTTACGACCTCATCAGAAATAACGATTATCGCTTTTATTAAAAAGCGATAAGAATCGGACCGCCCCTGTTGAGTGTTGTTCTTATCTATTATCTAGGTATTTACACATGCACGATTCTGCATGTACCTATTACACCTACCTAATAAAATAAGTAAGTTTAAGACAAACCAAGTACCAAAATAACAATATTTTTTTTGCAAATAAGTGTTTTCGCTCTTTTATAAAAAAAATAACCTCGAAGACGAAAGCGTCTTCGACGCTTCCGTCTTCTAACCTACCCGCGATCCGATTCGGTTTTGCCACTAAGTCCATGTTCCTGTGTTGTTCTTTGAAAAACTTGAACACTTTATAGGTATAGGTACCTACCTACTTACCTACACCACTATCTTGGCATTGTTTAGTGTATCAGACTCAGAGAAAAGTTTATTTCACGTTTTATGCTTATTTTGATAGTAACTCAGTTACCTACTAATATTTTAAATGTAAATTTGCCTAGGTACCTATTTGATTATTTGGACGTAGTTACGCGAAAACGTTCCAACCCACAGCGACCCCATTTTGAGATAAACGCAATTTTGTGTTTTAGCGGTACACTTTTTCCCTGTTATTATTTCAGGCAAATACTATTGGTTTTACTGTGGAATGCCAAACTAGTTATTGAATGATATGCATATTTTTTGTAAATACATAATACAAGGGGCATATAAATAGGTAAAACGAGTTTGAAACGTTTTTGCTAAATTTAATTTTGTATGAACCTTGTTAAATAGCAATTATGCATAAACGTTCCAAAACGAATTTAAGTGTATTATTTATTTTTATAAATATATCTAAAATAAATATGTAAAATAATAAATAACAATGACGAACATAGTTACAAAAACAACAAAAAAAATTGAAAATGTATTACAAAAAAAATAGGACCTGATCTTTTGAGCTTAGAACCTATGCCAAAAATTAGCTGATATGGTTCCAAAAGTTATCAAAAACTTATATGAAACATTCAATTTTCATCATCGTATTCTATGATCTCGAAGTCCGGAACTCCACCAAACCCATCAACATCATCAGTAGCTTCTTCAGAACTTTGAAGCGTTCTATAAAATTGAAGGCAATCCTCAGGTATGTAGTGGTACATGGATTGTAAGTCCACTAATTATATATATATATATATCAACGCACAACCCAAACCGATGGTTCTAGAGATTCTAAATTTGGCTCGTAGGTACCTTTATGGTGGATTAAGAAAGTATTTTCAAAATTCATCCCATAAGGGGTTGAAATGAGGGTCCAAACTTTGTATAAAACAAGATTAGTAAGACTATTTCATTCGAAACTTCAAAGGAGTATTCCTAACGATAAATGAGTAAACAAGTGTTTCAGGTTTTTTGAGAATTCGACCCCTAAAAGGGGGAAATGTGGTAACAATGTCTGAAAATCAACATGGGTATTGTTTCTATGGTTTATCGGGTCGCTGATTATGAGAACAACAACGATTTTAAAATCCAACGTAGCGGACATGAAATACCATCTCCCCTGTTGGGGTGCGATGGGGTTGAAATATCTAAATATCAATATGGGTGTCGTTTTTATGGTTTTTTGAGACGTCAAATATGAAAATGGCCTCGATTTTGAAATTTAATATTGTGTACATCTATCTAAATATATAAAAGACGAAACTGACTGACTGACTGACATATCAACGTACAGCCCAAACCGATGGTTCTAGATATTCCAAATATGGCATGTAGGTTCCTCATAAGGTTTAAGGGTGGATTAAGAAAGGATTGCTCAAAATTCATCCCCTAAGGGGGTGAAATAAGGGTCCAAAGTTTGTATGGGGAAACAAGATTAGTAAGACTATTTCATTCGAAACTTCACAGGAGTATTCCTTACGATAATTGAGTAAACAACTTTTCCGGTTTTTTAAGAATTCAACCCCTAAAAGGGGGAAATGTGGTGACAATGTCTCAAAATCAACATGGGTATTGTTTCAATGGTTTATCGGGTCGCTGATTACGAAAACAACAACGATTTTAAAATCCAACGTGGCAGACGTGAAATATCATCTCCCCTGTTGGGATACGATGGGGTTGAAACGTCTATATGGGTGTCGTTTTTATGGTATTTTGGGGCGTTATTACGAAAATGGCATCGATTTATAAAAATGGAGGTTCTCAGTTTGAGCCGTATGTTCCGATTGAATTACAATTTGGCACAAATACTTTCAATAATTTTCATGTCCACAATATTCAATTTCAAGAGCGATGCCATTTTCGTTATTAACGTCCCAAAAAAATCACAAAAAAGACACCCATATTGATATTTAGACATTTCAACCCCATTGCACCCCAACACCCAGGACAACAACCAGGGGAGATGGTATTTCACGTCCGCCACGTTGGATTTTAAAAGCGTTGTTGTTTACATGATCAGCGACCCGATAAATCATACAATAATACCCATGTTGATTATCAGACTTTGTCACCACATTTCCCCCTTTCCACCCCCTAGGTTGTATACTCAAAAAACCTGTAACACTTGTTAACTCACTTATCGTTAGGAATAGTCCTGTGAAGTTTCGAAAGAAATAGTCTAACTAATCTTGTTTCCCTACACAAACTTTGGACCCTCATTTCACCCCCTTGGAGGATGAATTTTGAGAAATCATTTCTTAATCCACCCCTAAACCTTATGAGTAACCTACGTGCCATATTTGGAATCTCAAGAACAATTGGTATGGACTGTACGTTGATATGTCAATCAGTCAGTCTCTTCTTTTATATATATTTAGATAGATGTGCACAATATTAAGTTTCAAAATCGAGGCTATTTTCGTAATTAACGTCCCAAAAAAACCATCAAGTCACCTATATTGATATTTAGACATTTCAACCCCATCGCACCCCAACGGAGTATAAAGTATTTCACTTCTGCCACGTTCGATTTTAAAATCGTTGTTGTTTTCGTAATCAGCAACCCGATAAAGCATGGAAACAATACTCACTTTGATTTTCAGACTATCACCACAGTTCCCCCTTTTACGGGTTGAATTCTCAAAAAACCTGAAACACGTGTTTACTATTTATCGTTAAAAATACTCCTGTGAAGTTTCGAATGAAATAGTCTAACTAATCTTGTTTCCCCATTCAAACTTCGGACCCCCATTTTACCCCATTAGGGGGTGAATTTTGAAAAATCCTTTCTTAGTGCACCCTTATACCTTATAAGAAACCTACGTGCCAAAATTGGAATCTCTAGAACCAACGGTTTGGGCTGTACTTACGTTGATATGTCAGTCAGTAAATCAATTTCTTATTCTTTTATATCTTCCAAAAAGCCATAAAAACGACACTCATATTGATATCGAGACATTTCAACCCCATCACACCCCAACAGGAGAGATGGTATTGCAGGTCTACCACGTTTGATTTTAATATTATTGTTGTTGTTTTCGTAACGACAGCGACCCGATAAACCATAGAAACAACACCCATGTTGATTTTTCAAACTTTGTCACCACGGGTAAATACCGGGTAAATACCCGGTATTTACCCGTGGGTTTTTACCTACTACCCATCTCTAGTTGGTGCTGTCCTTTGATTGTTTTGACTAAATACATAAACTTAAATATACCATAGTTATTTATTTTGGTAAAAAATATTTTTTTCTCTCGAACATATTTAATAGCAAAAATGTATCAAGTATGTGTGGATCGTTTATAGCAAAAAATTAGAAAATAATATATTATAATAAAACGTTCCAATTTATTTAGAACAATCTTCGCAGCTTAAAAAAACAGTATGGAATAATCTAAAAGGTTTCAAATTACATGGAACATTTTTGCAGAAATAAAAAATGTATAAAGATTTTGCAAAAACGTTCTAACCCACATGGATCATTTAAGAAACAATTGAATGTGCTTTTTATGAATTTAGTATAATGTTCCAAGACAAGTGGAACATTGTAACGATATGTTATTCTATTAAGAGTTTTTAACAATATGTTTCAGTATGCATGTAATGTTTTTACTTTATTTTGAGTACACGTCCTTGGCATAATGGTGGGTTGGAACATTTGTGTCAAACTTTATTGATGAAACTAACCTAAAAAATACTAGCATCTTTGTGTGCACATGATGTAATATGTCAAAAATAGTACCCTGGTTATGGTAATTCATTTTTGAGTGACTTGTGGGTTGGAACGTTTTCGCGTAACTACGTCCATTTGGTCAAATGAGTCATTCATTTTGTAGAAAGTTGAGTTGTAAAACAACATTTTGCTAATTGTTGGTTGTTAAGTGTAGGTACCTATCTAAATTTGTGAAACGAGAGGACACCCCTTTTCCTATATGCCCTAATTAACCTACTCTTGGGATTAAAATAACATAATAGTTATTTAGTTTTTACGTAAGAATGTAAGTACATTAAGTTAAGCGCCATCTATTGTGTTCTGGTATAACCACTAGGTAGGTTTACCTACGTTTAGGCACGTTGCTTGGTGGCTGCACGCAGCTAGTTCACCGCTACAAATATAGAGATCGCTGTTGTTATATGAGAAATAAATAATTTGATTATCGATCGGGTCGTTTCATCAACACGTTACGTACAAATGTACATACATACATACTAGTACGATAGTACTATAATATTGGATTGTAAACTGAATACAAACTAATATATTCAGAAATATAATCTAATCTAACCTAACCTAACCTAATCAAATGAAAAAAAAAAACCAACCTAACTTAACTTAACCTAACTTTGTAATGTAGATGTAATGTAATGTAATACGATACCAATATTTTTATTTATGATTGTATCGTAAAGAATACGCTAAAATAATAATGTTTTATATGTGTGACTTTTTTGAAAAAACCGAAATTGACTGAGTAATTTACTCTAAGGCAGGACGGTGTAGGTACGACGACGAGCGAAGCGAGGAGGAGTGTTAGGTTAAACTGCGACCCTACAGCGCGCGAGCCGAGCGAGCGAAGCGAGCGTGCCGCGGTAGCGGCCGGCGAAGCGCCAGAACCGAACATTTCATAAAATAACTAGGTTAGGTATACTTAATTAATACTTACCTAAATACTTATATATAAGTACGTTTCAATGAAATCTGTAAGAAATATTTTTTTTTTCTTGAATTTGGACAAAATTTAGTAAATTTGCGAAAATATTGTATGGCCACTACCCAAATGGGTGGATTTTCACACCAAACGTGAGAAACGATGGGTAGAGCGTGCTGAAAAAACGCGATATGCCAAATTTCATCAAGATCTAACGACAATTCAACCCTATAACACCCGATACTAACTTAACCTAGAGAACCTTTCCGCCCCAACGCCCCTTTAGATTTTTTTATCTCCGAAACCGTAAGAGCTAGAGCAAAATGGACTTCATTTTTGGACGGAGTTATATCTAATCTATATAAAAACATTTTTTTTTGTCAAAATTAGACAAAAAAAAAAAAAACTAAACCGGGTTTTAAATGTTTGTTTATTGACCTAGAAATTTCAAAAAAAATACCATTCGACGCGGAATTACAATAATTTTCCTGCACGAGAATATGAACGCCATAATAGAGATACTTTTTGAAATAAAAAATAAACCGCCAGCGTGTCGACGAAACCCCGCTTCGCGGGGTGCCTATTTCCGCTCTAAGGGACGCAAGATAACCATAACCTAACCCACTTACCAAAAATACAATGGTTACGATTGGGTTTTTTTACCCCCCCCTTCTCCCCCCCCCCCCCCCCCCCTTCCCCCCTCCCCCTTTTTCTTACATGCCCTAACCTTATATCTTCTATGGATGTGTGGTGACTAATAGTTAAGTAGATGCAGGATGCTGAATGACAGGCAATCAACAGTACAAAGAAATGTACCTATTATGTAGGTACTTATAGAATATACATATATAGGCGCAAGTGTGAACAACATAAAAGTGGTTTTAAATCGCATATAGAATATACGCATATGGCAAAATAAAATATAATATTTTGTTGAATAACGAGCGGGTCGACGCGACGCCACGCCGTCGCACCGGCGCGCGCGCTTTATATAAGCCTAATAATATTTAGTAATTGCATTATATTTGGTATATTTTTATCTCGGAAACGGTAAGAGATATCGAAAAACGGACATCATTTTTGACCACCACCATACTACGTTAGTATGTATGGTGTTTTTGATAAAATGTGTCAAAACATTTTTTTTTTCATCAAAATTAGACAAAAACCGAACCCATTCTTCAACCTGACCCGGGTCTAAAAGTTTTGTTTACGGACTTAGGGTGATAAAAAAAATACCAATCGGTGCGTATTTAAAAATGAACATGCAAAATGGGGGGTCTCGGCCCCGTGAGATGTACAGTTTTTTCATGAAAAATGAAAAACTGTATAATTTAAAAAAAAATGTATGGGAGGTACCTAAACTAGGGCGATTTGACCCCAAGACAAAAAGACCACACAAAGGGGGTGCAAAAAGAGAGCCTTGTGCAAAATTTTAAAAAAATCTACCGATGTGACTACCTATAACCTAACCTAACCTAACCTAACCTAACCTAACCTAACCTAACCTAACCTAACCTAACCTAACCTAACCTAACCTAACCTAACCTAACCTAACCTAACCTAACCTAACCTAACCTAACCTAACCTAACCTAACCTAACCTAACCTAACCTAACCTAACCTAACCTAACCTAACCTAACCTAACCTAACCTAACCTAACCTAACCTAACCTAACCTAACCTAACCTAACCTAACCTAACCTAACCTAACCTAACCTAACCTAACCTAACCTAACCTAACCTAACCTAACCTAACCTAACCTAACCTAACCTAACCTAACCTAACCTAACCTAACCTAACCTAACCTAACCTAACCTAACCTAACCTAACCTAACCTAACCTAACCTAACCTAACCTAACCTAACCTAACCTAACCTAACCTAACCTAACCTAACCTAACCTAACCTAACCTAACCTAACCTAACCTAACCTAACCTAACCTAACCTAACCTAACCTAACCTAACCTAACCTAACCTAACCTAACCTAACCTAACCTAACCTAACCTAACCTAACCTAACCTAACCTAACCTAACCTAACCTAACCTAACCTAACCTAACCTAACCTAACCTAACCTAACCTAACCTAACCTAACCTAACCTAACCTAACCTAACCTAACCTAACCTAACCTAACCTAACCTAACCTAACCTAACCTAACCTAACCTAACCTAACCTAACCTAACCTAACCTAACCTAACCTAACCTAACCTAACCTAACCTAACCTAACCTAACCTAACCTAACCTAACCTAACCTAACCTAACCTAACCTAACCTAACCTAACCTAACCTAACCTAACCTAACCTAACCTAACCTAACCTAACCTAACCTAACCTAACCTAACCTAACCTAACCTAACCTAACCTAACCTAACCTAACCTAACCTAACCTAACCTAACCTAACCTAACCTAACCTAACCTAACCTAACCTAACCTAACCTAACCTAACCTAACCTAACCTAACCTAACCTAACCTAACCTAACCTAACCTAACCTAACCTAACCTAACCTAACCTAACCTAACCTAACCTAACCTAACCTAACCTAACCTAACCTAACCTAACCTAACCTAACCTAACCTAACCTAACCTAACCTAACCTAACCTAACCTAACCTAACCTAACCTAACCTAACCTAACCTAACCTAACCTAACCTAACCTAACCTAACCTAACCTAACCTAACCTAACCTAACCTAACCTAACCTAACCTAACCTAACCTAACCTAACCTAACCTAACCTAACCTAACCTAACCTAACCTAACCTAACCTAACCTAACCTAACCTAACCTAACCTAACCTAACCTAACCTAACCTAACCTAACCTAACCTAACCTAACCTAACCTAACCTAACCTAACCTAACCTAACCTAACCTAACCTAACCTAACCTAACCTAACCTAACCTAACCTAACCTAACCTAACCTAACCTAACCTAACCTAACCTAACCTAACCTAACCTAACCTAACCTAACCTAACCTAACCTAACCTAACCTAACCTAACCTAACCTAACCTAACCTAACCTAACCTAACCTAACCTAACCTAACCTAACCTAACCTAACCTAACCTAACCTAACCTAACCTAACCTAACCTAACCTAACCTAACCTAACCTAACCTAACCTAACCTAACCTAACCTAACCTAACCTAACCTAACCTAACCTAACCTAACCTAACCTAACCTAACCTAACCTAACCTAACCTAACCTAACCTAACCTAACCTAACCTAACCTAACCTAACCTAACCTAACCTAACCTAACCTAACCTAACCTAACCTAACCTAACCTAACCTAACCTAACCTAACCTAACCTAACCTAACCTAACCTAACCTAACCTAACCTAACCTAACCTAACCTAACCTAACCTAACCTAACCTAACCTAACCTAACCTAACCTAACCTAACCTAACCTAACCTAACCTAACCTAACCTAACCTAACCTAACCTAACCTAACCTAACCTAACCTAACCTAACCTAACCTAACCTAACCTAACCTAACCTAACCTAACCTAACCTAACCTAACCTAACCTAACCTAACCTAACCTAACCTAACCTAACCTAACCTAACCTAACCTAACCTAACCTAACCTAACCTAACCTAACCTAACCTAACCTAACCTAACCTAACCTAACCTAACCTAACCTAACCTAACCTAACCTAACCTAACCTAACCTAACCTAACCTAACCTAACCTAACCTAACCTAACCTAACCTAACCTAACCTAACCTAACCTAACCTAACCTAACCTAACCTAACCTAACCTAACCTAACCTAACCTAACCTAACCTAACCTAACCTAACCTAACCTAACCTAACCTAACCTAACCTAACCTAACCTAACCTAACCTAACCTAACCTAACCTAACCTAACCTAACCTAACCTAACCTAACCTAACCTAACCTAACCTAACCTAACCTAACCTAACCTAACCTAACCTAACCTAACCTAACCTAACCTAACCTAACCTAACCTAACCTAACCTAACCTAACCTAACCTAACCTAACCTAACCTAACCTAACCTAACCTAACCTAACCTAACCTAACCTAACCTAACCTAACCTAACCTAACCTAACCTAACCTAACCTAACCTAACCTAACCTAACCTAACCTAACCTAACCTAACCTAACCTAACCTAACCTAACCTAACCTAACCTAACCTAACCTAACCTAACCTAACCTAACCTAACCAGTCTTAACCTAACCTAACCTAACCTAACCTAACCTAACCTAACCTAACCTAACCTAACCTAACCTAACCTAACCTAACCTAACCTAACCTAACCTAACCTAACCTAACCTAACCTAACCTAACCTAACCTAACCTAACCTAACCTAACCTAACCTAACCTAACCTAACCTAACCTAACCTAACCTAACCTAACCTAACCTAACCTAA